>DWME01001803.1:0-23155 GCA_018244795.1 Parelbella ahira ahira
CGACCCATAGTCATTCCACTGTTGGAATATGGGTCTCCTCTCATATTGAGAGGGTTAAGGCCATAGTCTGCCACGCTAGCCAAGTGCGGGTTGGCAGACTAACTCATAAATAATGTGTACTCCTAAACTTTACATGTATAGGTACAATACGTATACATACGTTTACCAGTTAAAGTTAAATTTTACAAGTAATAAAAACAACACTATATATCAGTGCCATCTATGAAACAACTTTAATACAAAATTGAGATGATGGTATGTAGAAATGTCTTTTAGTTATTTAGTAATATCAAAGATGTCGCTTTATCATATTAATACATTAGAACAGATGGCGACACTAACGAACTTTTATTTTACAACTTTAGCTTTTGAAACAGCAGGTTTTTATTCCATAATAAAACTATTTTGAACAGATTTTTGGCTATATTTGCTGAATGGCTGAATTTAGTTTGATTATTTTAAGGTACCCACTCTATTTAATTTTTTTTAGTACTAGTACTAGATGTAAACTTCACCGGATAGTCGCGTCGCGAATGTTGAGATCGCGGGAGCAGGAGCACAGTGGGATAAGCAGCCGCCGGCCGCCGGCAGTACATACTTGTTCGCCGTGGTGACAGGTGCCACGCCGTGCCCGCGCAAGTTACTCGCATTCGCGAATCAAGCTCTTTTGTTTATAACACTTGTTGTGCACTCCGTTGAGTGGAACCTGGACGGAAGGTAGAGTTGCGCTAATGTTGAAGTCAAGATATAAAATGTGAACTTTTTAAAGTGTCGTGAAAGTGTTCGGAGAAATACCGGCTTTACTAATCATGTCCACAAGTACGATTCGAATTCAGAATTCCATATAAACTATGTTTGCGATTCTTCAATGGATATTAGTGGTGTGAAAGTTGCCGATTAAAGCACAGTTTTGGATTTAGCTGTAAGTAGCAGTGATCTTGTAAAACATGTTCTCGGCTTAACAGTAAATAATATTCGTCGAAGTTGAAGTTTCAAAAAAGTATTTGTGGTAAATAGCACAATAGTAAAGTAGAGATATTAGTTGATAGTCTAATGGGCAGTGTAAGTGTCTCAAAGGTGTTGTAGTGTTTTGTTGTGGAGAGCATTGAGCACGGGCACCGCGAGGCCACGACCGAGTTGAACGCCCGCTACCGTGACCGTCGTCGCCGTTTCATCCGATCGCAGCCACTATTGCCTTACCTTAACAATAGTCTAATTTGATTTGGATTGCACAAAGCATCCTCAACGAGGCAAATAATAGGACACGCAAACTTACGAACTCAACATTCATATCTCTGCGCTTTATTAGTTTACACGCGCTTCCTACGGTTTCATTTGAAATCTTACGTCGCATTATATGTAGGTACTAGTAGAAGCCGAGTTACAACACAAACACCTTGGGTATAAGTACTTCTACACACTTTTAAAAAGGTATCATGGACAGTTTTAAATAATTAATATTGTGAAAACTTTGATTCCTTTTTAATTACTATTGAAATAGCATGAAAAATAGATAATTTTATTTAATTTCCCCTTCTTAATAAATGTATATTTACTCCATAATTCCTTTCAATACGAAAAAAGTAAGTATCTATTTATGGGGCTTTTTTTACGTGTTTGAGATGAGTATTTATGAATTCGAGAAAGGACCTGTTTTTTCATCCTTGTCAACTTATTAATTGTAACTGTAAATTACATCAAATGTTTGCAAAAAGTATGGCATATCGTAGGATGTAATCAGAGTTTTTTCTCATTTGAAGGCTGGTTGGTCTCTCCAGTACATGACGGCTGGTGAAGCTCTTGGTTTTGCGTGTTACGAATATAATCCGGATGTGACAAATCTACACTTGACAGGAGCAACAATAAGTAATGTCATTGAAATCCGTGGGTTTTAATTTAGATAAAAAATGATTGCTTAATTTGAGGTTTTGAACACTTACATTTATATAAACTGTGACAAGCAGTGGACTTTCAGTATTATAATATTTTTAAAGTATCTGTAATATTATAAATGTTGAAAACTACCATAAGGGTTCTCGTATAAAATTGGGGACCAATTTCCTGTTGAGATATTCCTGCAGCTGTACCACATTGGATTACTTATGAAAACTGTATTTAGAGCTCACTTTAATAGTTGTATCGATGAGTTAATATATTGGTGATTCTTTCATCGTACCGCTAATCTATGCAGGCAATTATTGACAAATCGTTAAACGGCCTCAACACCTATTTATTTGTACACATCCAAAAGTTTTTACGTATAGCCGGCACCTAGAAAACAACTATAGTTAGATAAGTAGCTGAAAATCCCTCCGGCTTATGTCGGTCTCTAGGGAAACTGCCATCTTTCTTCCATTTGATCCGGTAGCTTCTGTCAGCGATAACGAGAACGATCTCATTTATTACGTATGCTTGAAATAATGCTATGGTATTTTTCTCGAGACGGTCTCCAGCAAAATTCAATACTGAATATGATAAAACGTCTCGGAAAAATATTGCGTGGAACTTACTAGCTTATTATATTCGGAATTTAAACACTATTCGTGTTTAAAGGCTACCTCTAATAACTCTTTACTCTACTATGGGTACTCTACTATGGGTACTTATCTGCCAGCTCGCACTTGACTAGCATATCAGATGATAGCCTTTAATCCTTTTTTGAGAGGAAACTTATTTCGAAGTAGACCAATAAAAGGGTTGGTTCATTATTATCTCGGCACGTACATGTATATTAGGAGCATCAAATTCGAATAAGACATGTACTATTGCTCACAGTACTCATACTAACATATGCTTGTTAGACTAATATTACAAACAATCCTATTGATATATTCTTATAACAAATTAAGTATCATCGGCACTTGCTCACTCACTATGCTAACAGTAGGTCGACGTCTAGATTTGTACGCGATTCATGACAATAGACTCACCCCTCTTCCATGGTGGGACTTATAATTTAACTAATGAAACGTGGGAGTGTATCACGCTCCTCTGCCTACCCGTTCGGGGAAATACAAGCGTGATGTTATGTAATGAACTAATTATTACTATCAAATGCAACGTTAAAATGTTGTTCCTACGATTCTATTAGAAAGCGCCTTATAAATACATACATATATGACCGTTCGTTTGCTAATCTCATGTAATAAATACCATGACTGCAACGGGGTAAGTCACAAAAAAATCTATTTGTCTTTAAAGAGAGACTGTAATAATGTATAATGTTTGAGATCGTTAATACAGCTTCAGTTTATGTAAACAGAAAATTTTGCGTAGAGTACCTACTATTAATTTTACCTTTACAGATTTCGATAAAATCTGAGCAACGTCAAAAACAATGCACGGGCTGTGCAGGTCAAGTACTCTCTTGTCCTCTTTATCAAGTTGTTTCACAAGAGCAACCAAATGACAGGCAAATTTAACTCTGTTCACAATATGGAAATAAATAGCACTGTGACACCTATAGACATACGAGACAACAAGATGTACGGCTCACTGAGAAGTCAAAACGATACAGTGTATTTGGCTACGCTAGAGAAATTGAGTTCTTTAAAAATATTTGACGAGTGTAGATTTGTACATAATGTACATATGTATAAACGCAACAGACGGACAGAAGAGTGTAGTACACTCCCACGTTTCACCAGTTACGTTTACATCCGGTGGAATAGGTGGTGAGCCTATTGTCATACATTCAGCACAGATCCAGACTCCGAGTCACTACTAGAAATTCTAACTCAGAAAAATCCAATAGTAAGTACCCGACCCTGGAATGTGAATCCAGGACCTCCCGATCGGCAGTCGCGCTTGCTACCACTAGACTAACGCGGCAGTCAATAATATATATGTGAGTAATGTTTAAAAAGTTTCCAAATTCATAATTCATATTCATATTTTGAATGCCAATTCACTTCCACAACGAACTACTGAAAAATTTCTCAAATCTTTTGGTTTTTTCTGTATTTCGTGTTTCCTTCAATCGGGATTAATGTTTGAAACTCTTAACAGATGCCTGCGTTATAGGCACAGCTGTAGTTATGTATGTCTACGACTTGGGAATACATACTCGTATGTATCATAATCTCATAGAACCATGGAGCTGCTCACAAAACGCTGATGCTAAAATAAATCGGAGGCGCAGGAGAATATTAATTTTCCATATTTTTTTCCCATTTCAATTCGCATTCATAGTAATGTTGGTTTGAGTTTCTAGATTGTTATTTTATTTAGTTATGCAATTAACACTTACGATACATGTATCGTCGTAGTTTTGACAACGCGATATACGCTCCGCTTGATAATGTAATCGATTTTGTAATGGATTGGACTGCACAGCAAATAGGAATAGTACAAAGTGCTTAGTGGAATCGATCAGATTAGCTCGCGCCGATTCATTATCAGTCAGGTGGTAGTTAGTTTGCGATGATTTGATGAGCACGCTACAAGCGCCGGGCGCTGTATTATCCCGCATGAATATTAGCGGGCGGCGAGCGGCGAGCGGCGCGGCGGGCGCGGGCGCGGGCGGCCGCTACAATGGGCCCTTTGTAGCACAATGCCCATTTCCGATTACCAGATTGAATCGTGTCCGTCAAAGCGCTCCCGTTTCAATAATCGTCGGCACAGAACGGAGCATTTTTGTTGCTCGGCCACGCCATTGTCGCCGACGGACCCATACCAGCTACGTCATAGAAATAATTTAAAACTTATTTGCTCGACATACCATCGATATACCTCGGTAACAATACAAAATTTCTCCAGTTTTCTAACAATAAATTACTTACTAAAGCTTGTCGATAAATTAGTAGAGCCGAGACGTAACTCACAACCGAGCAACTTTACAAACTAGTTGAGAAACATTTGCGCCGACAGAATAACGTAAGTATTAGTAAGCTTTAATTTTTCAATGGTCCGTCCAAAACAATATTGTACAATGATCAGAATTTTCTACTTTATTAAAAGCCTATTGTTCATGTGAAACTGATAAATTTAGTTAAAAAAATCATGAATGCTAAGGATATTTTTTGGTGAATTATAGTCTGTACGAATCGTTCGTGTTTTATAGGTATCTATATATAAGAATGTACATATCTATATAGATACAATCCAGACATAAAATACCATGTCTACGTCAGTCGCCTGCCATTATCTTGACAAACTGGTACGCAACAGTAGGCAAGTCCCACTCCACTCGAGAGCCCGTCACAAACAGTTTGTGGTCAGAAGTTCCGATAGGAATCGAACCAATATCGCTCTGCTCGCTTCACGGTTCACTTCAGCCTCCAAGGATTCTCAAAGTTTCGGTGTTATTTAATTTCAGTTCTCGTTATGCGGACGAATAAGGCTCCATTTACATTTCGGGAAGCTATGGTTAATAAATAAATAACATTGGTTTCGAACTAGTAGTGATAAGATACATAGCTCCGCGACTCACTGTATTCTCTTTGAATGCATAGGTCGGTATAAATAATGACTCTGTATATTTTTTCCATAGTTTATTAACTTACCATTCTGATACTTAAAGTAGATACTTACCCTTTTTTCTTGTGCAATACAGAAGAGCGAAATTGTCGTAAACGCATCAGTAAAACAACGAAACACCCGCCGCGCGGCCGTCGCGAGTTGTTGGGAAAGTTTAGACGAAATTTGACGATCGCGTTTCATTAAATGGTGTTTTAGCGCTTAAAGGAGTTCCGCTTTTATTTCACAAAGGCAGTGCTGTGCTAACGTACAGTTAAACTTTTAAAGGATATTTCGATAGCAGCTCATCCAAAGGCACAGAAAAGTCTTCGAATGCAGTGAATATGATTTCAGTTATTGTGTTTTGATAAAGATTTACTGTAAGACTGAAAAGGTGGTCGCTCGTATTTTGTTCAATGAGTAGACTGGTTTCGACTACTTTTATTGCGATGATAAGGTCTCTGATAAAGAATAGTGTACGTTAGTAGATTAAACGAGAAGTTCCATAAACTCGCATTACTTAGTACGTTTGTTCAGTAAAAAAACATAACATGAACTAAATAAGTAATTATATAGCAAAATAAAATCGCATTAGACCATTTGTCAGCGTAAAAAAACTGATGGTAAATATACTGTAAGCGTCATTTACATAAATGTAACTACAAATTACTCGGCAAGAGCAGCTTATTTAGCTAATCAGTTCAATTTAACAATTACCTGTAACTATAATGGTTTAATAATAATGCAGGTATAGACTAAGAAGAGGTCGGATGCGACCCGGATACATCCTTCATATCTTAATGCGCTCTCGGCACAACAAGCATTATTAAAATTCCATTTACTGGCGCCTCGCTCTCCCAGCGAATAGAGCCGAGAATCCTTATTTGATAAGTGCAACTTTTTAATTAAAGCTTCTATTAAGACGGCAAAAAATGCACATCCTCTTAATATACAGCTTCCATCCTCTCATCTTCATAATATGGACACAGATTTCTAGAACCAGGAAGTCGAATGCTGACTTTGCTTTTTAAATTTATTATTTTATAGAAATTCGTAATTTTACATGTGTAGCAAATTCGTAGTCCAACATACAAAGTTGTTCAATATTTTAAATTGTATTTCCAGGTGTTGGGATAGGCGCCGGGAACGGGGTTAGTAAAATAAATTTAAAAAATAATCGAAGCTGACGCTTAAAGTTCTATTAACGTAGTTGTTTGACTTGCTTCGCATATCGTGAGCAACACGAACTTTTAATTCCCAGGCGAGTTGAAAACTTTTAAACTGTGGGCGGAGTCGACGGCGTAGGATGGTGAGCC
Organism: Parelbella ahira ahira; assembly: GCA_018244795.1. Taxonomy (NCBI): domain Eukaryota; kingdom Metazoa; phylum Arthropoda; class Insecta; order Lepidoptera; family Hesperiidae; genus Parelbella; species Parelbella ahira. The sequence goes on from DWME01001803.1 coordinate 6,774, forward strand.
TTCACATGGACCGCGCAAGATCTCTGCTGCTCTACTGATTGTTATACTCGAGAGCGAGGCCGCCGCGGGCTACCTGCCATAATTTGAAAGCCAAGAAATTACTCATAATAATGAACGTAGATACCTAACCAATAATTTGGGGAGAAATAAGCGTCCGACTTGTTTTATAAAAAATGCGCTTTGGAACAATTAATCGAACTCGGTTCGTAAGAAACTTTTGTTTTCATAAAAATGAACTTCATTCGGAGAAAGACAACTGATCAATTTAACATGACCCACAAAGCTGGCTTCGCTTAAGCTTCCTGTGTTCATTTTTCAAAGGCTTCTCTTTGCTTTCGTTTTTAAAGTCAACGGCACTTTTCACAGTTTAACCGTGTACACCGCCCGTCGCCAGCGTTATGTCATCCGCAAGCGACTCGCGCCTGCCGTTGGCTTCCTTCCAAGCGACCACTCGGATCCAACTCATATGTTAACTTTAGCCAAGGATACACAAATGCGAATTGCTCGATACAAGGAATAATAAATTTTTCTCAAAAGACCACCGGTAGAAGGAGGTTGTTTATAATTTTTCTTTTTTTTTCTACATTACGAATAACCGACTTATACTACACTGTACTAAACTATACAGTGCCGTACTGTACTGTACTACACTCCTCTGCCAATCCCTTCGGGGATTATAGGCGTGATGTTACGTACGTACAACTCCCAGAAACATAACAACAACTTGAAACAAACAACAAGTATAAGACCGCAATCGTAACCATTGTCTTTGTGGTTAGTCGTTCCCTGCTGAAAATATCTTGATAGGCTGGTCGTGTTGTGGGATCTTTTGCCCAAACCCATTTATTTTTGGATAGTTTTTATAATGTCGAAGCGCTTTCGGCCGCTGAGAAATGACCTCCCGGACCGTCGTCTCCGACGCCGACACTACCTAAATCGTATCAAAGTGTAGATGCAACAAATAGCCTTGCGTGCGGATTATAACCGTATAAAATTCCAGATAAGCCATTTGACTTAATAGAAAAACATAAGGGGCGAATAAGGCCCAATTTGGCTGGCTTTATTGTTTTGATAAAGTGTTCATTGCTCAAGGTTTTGTATTCTCAACCCATTGCGAAGAGTAGCTGCCTGCCTCTTCAGATGTTGTTTTGGTTTTACAATGAATACTTACCCTATTGATTTTTGGTATAATTTACTTGAATTATAATAGCAAAATTTGAACCAACTCGTTAATAATATAACTGAGTTCGGATAAGTTCCAAATCTATGAGCAGAATGGAAAGGCATGAATAGGTTTGATTTTTGAGCGCTTTAACATATTATGTAAGTAATCAACTTTCAATATACTGGTTCCGATAGTACTCGAAAAAAGCGTACACTGGTGAGCACAATAGTGTTGTATTATAGGTTTACTTTAAGTCAATATCAAATCGTTCATAATTCTATAGATAAGTGTAATGCATGACATAGAACTCATTAAACATATTCAGAAGCTCTCACGAATAAATTCGCAAAATGACAAGATCTGGCGTAACTTTATTCCGAAGCTTATTATGAAGAAATAACATTTCAATGTAAATTTTAAATTAATTGGATAAAATATTCATGTCTTATCAAAGAAACGTACGAATTCACACATCTGCCTAGACAACCATACTGGTGACATATTTCCAAGTAGCTGACGAGTCTGGTCGCTTACCTTACGTGTTTGTGAAAACTGATCTCGCTCGGATAAGAAACAGAATTATAGAAAGCTGATAACCTAGAACAACTCATCTCGTTTACCATAGTAAGAACACTGCTCTCTGATTACTATGTAAATGTATATAAGGCTGTATAGATGTGTGCAGGGAGGGTCGGCTTAGAATAAACTGTGGTTGCGGTGGCCATATATCCAGACGTTCTCAGGTGCAACCGTTTCCAGTTAGTGATAACATAAATTCCTGTAACAATACAAACTTCGCTTATTCAACACGAACTACATACACATTAGTGAAGTCTGTGTGCATGTACGTGAGACAAATGTGTAGCCGACAGTAGATTTACTCACAATTAGATCAGATACTGGCTGATTGGGATCTCAGAAGTATTCAAAATCGACATGCGTGTACAAGAAATGATGAATATGAATTGAATCAGTGAAGTCGGTATTTGGCTAGCCAGTTAGGGACCTGGAATGATGATATAATAATTATGTTTACGATATACTGATTAATATAGGTGTAGCGGTAAGACAGAGTTCGCGTAAAGTCGCCTACACCCGATGCATTATAACATAACCGTACATGAATTAGGAGAATCTACTTGAATATTCAATACACTTACATACATCCGAGAGTTAGCATTCCGATCGTCATCGAATAGGAGTAAGGATATCGGGTTTAACAGCCGTCGTGAGCCCGTTGTACCGCAGCGTTGCTTCATGTGGCAGACGTGATGTCACGGAAAGTATGTATTGATGTGACGTGCATGGATTTGTTCTACAACGTACATAGATATCAGTGCTGTATTTTACTGTTACAAGGTGTGTAGGTATATAGATTTATAAATATAATTTCGATACCTATATATAGGTATGTATAAAAAATGTATCAATTGTACTTATATTTACAATTGGCTGTACTGTTCAAGGATAAGTAATATATTTTAAAAAGTTTATTTTAAGTTTAAAAAAGAACGTTATTTTCTGAAGAATTCTAAGTGAATTAACTAAATTAAACATCCATATAATATGTATTATTTAAAAAGGTATATGACACCGGAACTTTTAAGTGGCGTATTGCAGCAAAGTACCTTACACTCTTTTCATATACATATATATCATATTAAAATACTATAAAATAATCACTAAGAAATATCTATAGGACTAAAATAATAATAATTTTGGATACTTTGCATAAATACGGAATCTGAAGTTGATATAACTGTTGACATTATGTGGAAAAAAGTGGGCAGCAAGTCTCATTGTGTGACGCGAGCAGCGAGCAGCGGCCGCGAGCGCGCGCCCGCGCCGCGCCCGTCGGTTCCACGATCAGTATGCGCGGCGGGCGCGTGACGGCATGCGCTGGCGTCCGCTCGCCCGCTGTATTTACATGCCACTATAAATAAATGCCTGTTATACCCATACAATAGGACGTAATAGACTTCGCACTTGTCCTCACGAAAATTCCGTACAAAGCTATATATAGTCATTTTCGTCAATATAGGACTTCTTAAGAGAGCGTCACCGTACGACATTCATTGTAGCTATATGTGAGAAACAACTCGTTTTTGAGTGTAATATTAGGTACTGTAGTATATAATAATATGTTTTAAAATTATTTAAATGAAGTAGTAAATGCGACAGATGGGCGGCTTACATAATGTACATGTAAATGAACAATTCATATTCATTTCTCAAATAACTGTGATGTTATTACTGTTCTCGTTAAGGGCTTGCGCACACGAGGGATTTGACCGCGCAGGCGAAAGTCCGCGAAGCGTGGGAAAAATAGTCTACTAGAGTTTACCACAAAATTTACAAAGGATGAATTATATCATGTAATGTACATGAAGTTAATGGAAATATGTTTATAAAGAACATATAGCCTATGTACCATTATCAGACTCTATTGAGTAATTGTTTTTCACGCTATTTTTAGTCCTTTTTGTTGTGTTGTTCAGTAAGTGACTTATTTTGAACGACAAAAAACACGCCCCGCTCACTATCCCCATCTGCGCAGACCTTAACAGATATATCGCCCCCATTGAAACACTAAGTCAGAATGATTCGTCAAAATTCAATGTAGTGACCGTGCTATCAAAGTATCACCTTCGATGTTGAGTTTTCCATCTTTCCCAAATCCGGTTGTAAAAAAATGCTTGGTAAAATACATCTGCATGAAACATCAGAAAATAGTCTTGTTAGTGTATAAAAGCTATACCAACTGCTCCGAAGCCTGGGAAAGTGGAAGCACTTTTTAATTGTCGGTTGATATTATCTGCTGTAAGAAGCGTGTGATATCAGTTTCCTGCGACTCTGTCTCTTCCTGTGTATTGTAACAATGGGCGACATTTTCGCATCAAGGCAGCATCTTTATTGAGATAAACATTAAAAATTAATGATCCGGATTCACGCTAGTATTGTTCTTCTTCAACAATAAATTTATTTAAAAATCAGTCCGGAGATCTCCATTGTACTAAGCGGATGTCTTTTATATCGTAATGCGGGTGACATTTTCGTAGCAAAATTCACATGCGGGCCAATACGCGGTGATGTGACCTTTACGACAGTGTCAACCTCAATTAATCGTGAGTTAATAGTATACTCACTTAACGCAGCTCCAATTTAACTTAATTTTAATCGATTTGTTGCTCGCTCTGTTGCATCTTTCGCAAATTTTTGAATCCAATTTAAAATACAGAGGTATAAAAAGGCGCATGCACATGAAGTATATGTTACAATGACTTTACCGAACATCTCTTTATTGTTAAAAAAATTAAAATATTGTTGTTTAAGAAAAGTACACACCTTGCATCTTACAATTAGACTTCTGGTCTGTCTGTGAATCACAATTATCTTAACATTTATGAAATCAAAAAGTGAACTAAGAACTGAATAACAAAAAAAATAATACTTATTACTTTTGTTATTATCTATCCGATGGTGAAATCGTCTTTTATTCGCCTAACGAACAAATTTGCACAATATAATAATTCTTAACGTGTGTCCAAGTCTTGTATGATCAAATTTCATGGGAAGTTGTACAGAGTTGCTCCTCGCAACATGTAAATTAGATGTTAATCGGGTAACTAAGCAAGTTGTAGTAAAATCCCGTGTTCATGTTCCCGAAGGCCAGATGCTATCACACAGCGTCTGTTGGAGTGCATTATCGCGCATAAAACTTTCTGATACATAGACGCAGATAACAAGGATAATCTGGAGTCGTGACTACGACGCGGTATTTTTGTGTTGTTTTTCAACAACAGACTGATGATCCGCTAACAGCACAATTGTCATCCTTAGGTTTAAGTTCTTGTGAAATCAGAGCGCCTCGTATCTGTAAGGTTATAAGAAACGGATCAGAAACGATATTGGCGATAATCAATCAACTATCAAGTCTCTAGGCACTGTATAAGCGTCTCACTTCACGCTGCGCTTTGAGAGAACAGCCTTCCCCAGGATACGTTTTCGTATAAAGTGTTATCCCTTATTTTGTCAAATCGGTGCGATAATTAAAAAAATGGAGTGACAAGTAACTTGATTTATGCCTCTCAAGTTAAAACAAACTTTATTCCAAAAAACTGTTCATTTTGCAACTACTTAGTTTGTCGTAAGTATTGTAATCAAATTTCCGCTAATATGCTGTGCATCGACAAGCTTGGTGAATACCTACTTTAATTATTTAAAATTAAATTAAATAACATACCTCGGAGAAGCAGAACAGTTTGGGAAGCTCATTAAGCAGCCAAGGCATCCGTAGTTTTGTTAAGTCGCGTGTATCGATTGTGATAATTTACAACACAACGCTGTATCGTTTCGTTCTAACCGCTTAATGCTGTGTTCACACTACACTAGATACTTTTTTTTCTAAATATTATTATTAGTTTTACTTTGTAGGTAGCTCATAGTGGTGTAAACTTAAAGCGAGTTCTATTTCCAAAACCGCCCATTTACTAAAAAATTGTGTTACTCATAAACAAAACTTCAAGCGCTTTGTGCACCTTCAATGACATTACAGACCTCATTTCATAGGTATTCGTAACAAATGTAATCCGTGTGAAAATCAGTGCCGATGTACCTGGCAAAAAAAACCGGAATTAACTCGTTACTGCTGGCATCAAAAGCGTTACTTGTTTTCATTTCCTGCTAATGGTTTCTGGCGGAGGCCAGATAAATTTTGTCACTGATATGGGATGTAAAAAATGCGCGCATCGCTAATCGCGGAGCGTACCTTGATTTAGCGGTGTGTATGATTGGGCCGCGCCACGGGCCGCGATGTCAATCGCGGTTCCTTTTTTTGTTTCCCGCTCAGACAATAGCGGGAAAAATGTTTTCTACGCACGGGGGCGGCGCGGGTGTGGGGTCAATAGCAAGAGCACTAATCTCTGTCGGGATCGTTGGGATTAATGGCTCGTATTGCCGTCTTTGTTGTTTGTTCCTCATTTCAGGTTTACTTTGCTATACAAGTTTAGCGATGCACTATGAACACAACGTTTAAGTTTTAAGTTGTTATTCGGACAATTATGTTGCAATAGTATCTAATATTCATTTTCGTTTCTTAATTTAAAAACTATGTAATGTGAGCTTTGAATGTTACGTATCGGTCTATTGCGTACTTTGCTATAGAAATTTATGAGAAACGCGGTGTTCGACCTTTCGCCAATTTCCCCCGCTTTTTACATTTCAATGGAGTGTTCAGTTTGCATTAGTGCATAATAAATATGCGAAACACGAATGCTGTTATAATTTGTCAATTGACGTGTTCGCGCTCGTCTAATGTCAAAACGTTCAAATTTCCGTAGGAGGAGAGTATTTCGTTGGATGTACGTACAATGCACGTCCGGCCGCACTCGGCAGGTATATTGTATACGCGAGGATAAAAAATTGTCGAATTAAATACGCCTATTAGGGAGGGCGCTGCAACTAATTAAAATAAAATTGTTAAAACAGACCCCGTTCGCGCCGTGCTCCCCAGACTAACTTTTAACGAGGATATATTTGATTTCGACCAACCCTTTGGTGATTTTACTATTGAGTCTGGCTGCAAATAACTCCGTAATTGCCTTCAAACAACTTCCAACTTTAGGGAGAATACCGATGCTACATCTGTTATGGGATCCCGAAGCACCACGAGGAGAAGATAAACATGAACTGAATCAGGATTAGCGTCATGTGGGCATTTATAATACGACTTAGTATTCAATTACTCAATATTTCGGTATAATTTTATTTTAACAGTTGGCTGAACGTGGAATAAATTTATACGCATACATATACGTAGACTTGAAAGGCACCCCGAGGTTCATTATCGCAGCCAAGTAATTGAGGCTGAATCGTCGGTTGCAGGAAAAGCGACAAAGAGAATTTCATGTAGCAGATTATGCTTGCGGGATTTTTGGTGACGATAAAACTTCCATTCAAATTAATAAGTGTTCCGATGATTTTCAGACACCCCAAAATATAGCGCGTGTAGGTTTGGTTTAATGAACATAAAACTGGTAAAAGTATCCACTTTTAGGATAACCATTTATTATAAAAATGTACCTAGTCAACCTTACTATGGTACCGTTGCGGGAGAGCATCTACGCATAAGTTAACACGAAAACCTTTCCATTACAACGGATAGGTATTTCTTATCCGTTACAACGGACCGCCTATTGGATACTAATAATTGTATAATGTCGAGAGCACCGTCAGTATTGATCTCAAAATTCCAATTAAGCATTAAGAATATCAGCGCAACTACTCCTTTGTCGCTCATCCGTCTATCGCAATACTTCGTCCATTATATATGTATGTATAACTATTGTACAATAATCGGATAGAAGATTTGTTGGATTTCTGCGATGCCCACGGCGACGACAAGACAAAGATAGAACTTATTTATGTGTTCATGCTTTATAATACAAAAGGTGGAATTGATGCCTAGTGGCCTTCTCTATTAGTCAACTTCTAGTGATAGTGAGAGTTAGGTGATAGGCGGTAACAATAAGAAGCTAAATTACCAAACTTATAATATATAAACAACATCATCATCATCAGCGTATTTCATTCCATTGCTGGATATAGGCCTCCCCCAATGTGCGCCATTGCACCACATCCAGCCTCTGTCGACTTCAAATAATGCTCTCAGAAAATTCTCTTATAGGCATATGTATTCTACTTGTGATGTACAAATCATTTGTAAGCCGCCATACCAGTATAAAGTACATATATTACTATTTATACATGTATCAAGCGGCTCACGGGGAACTATTAACTGTAATTCAACTGCGACTGTGTGTTACACCGCGTTCCGAGCTCTTTGAACTAGTGAGATCGAAGTGAGAAAACACACTGCGATTGTCGCACGTTTAATTTAAACGGTGAAGATTTGCCGTTGATTGTGTTTTGTTATTTGAAACATGATGATCGTTTAATTGAAATTCCTTTCACTTGTATTTCCTTTCATTTATACAAGTAATGAACCGCATACTGTCGCGGTTCAGAAACGAAGTTTTTAGATGACTGCGAGTACAATGCTTCATTTTTGTTTGTATTACAGAAGGACTACAAATGTATGCCGATGCATATGGGGTAGAAAAGCTTTTAAATAAATTGTAATTTCTCTCGACAATGTGTCTAAAACCTTTTGGATATTACTGTTTAGTGTGGCATTACACTCGAAATACATTTAGATAATAGGTGTGCACATTTGATAAGGGTAAAAAGTGACAGACAGACACAGCACGTTTTAGTCAAAGTTCATATTTCATGGAACTGACTTCATAGAGACTTACATACTGACTCCATATGCGAGAAGGTTGTGAGAGACGCTAAATCAAAAAATCTTCCATTGCGATAATTATTTTAGTACAAGAAGTAACTCCAGGAAAGAAAAGTAGAAAACTACAGTAGGTAAACTCTAAGGAAAAATGTTTTCGGTGTAAGTGATCTACACATTCCTTTGTGACTCGTCCCGAAAAGTTTTATCCCTATTTGAGATTGGGTACAGATAAGATTGGATACAGGCTTGCATGGATAGTTTAACAACAGTTGAAAGTGCTAAAATTGTCCATTTGCTATATGTACAGTATGAAAAAGTATTGTAATGGTATTTTATCATAATCAATACTTTTATCGTTCTACCATTGCACACGGGTCGTCTCTTTGAATGAAAAGTATAATTATACGAGGATCATAAAAAATAATTCATTTTTACACGTCTTGTATCGTTGGTCATATATGTATGTAAGTAGGTTACATATTAATTGTTATCAAACTGAAGCTCCTGACAAAAAATTATAGCATGATTTTATTTTGTTCCAGGATCTGTCGGAAAACGGAAGCAAGATGATGGAGTGTTTGTGTCCCGCTCCGCGCACCCTGGCCTGCCGCGTTGTCCTCCTTGACGAGCGGGAGTTGTTTCATGAAATGCAGGTATTATCACTAAACCTCTATTTTTGCCGTCTTCCGATCCCATTTACGAAAAGAATATAAGATCATAAAAACGTACGGTTATTGGAGAGATCGTTCCCGGAGCGCACTGAGTCCCTGTCGGGCACATTTCGGACGGAGACAGCATTTTTCAATTTCGCAGTGTGGCGAAACAACGCGAGGATTTTTCTCCAACTCAATCCCTCCTTTGAAGTGCAGTCATTTCAAGACGAATTATTTGAAGTACACCCAGGGGCTCAAAAAAGGTCTTTTATATGCGGGACTCGGGCCCAAGGTGCGGGCGATGAATTCACTGAATCGTACGTCGACTCTATGAATATTAAATTCTATTTGGCTGGCATTGTCGCCGCGTGGTGAATGTGAGAGTGGATCGCGCGCCGCGAGCCCGCGCCGCCTCCTGTCCTCCGCACGTGTCCTTACACGCCACATCGCTGCAGCGCGTCACTCTGCGCTACCACCTCCTAAACACACCTATATAAAGCGTGTATTGTCTCAGGTAAAATGTGTGCGACTCTATTTTGTCTATCTCTTACCTACATTTCCTGAGATATTTTTGATTGAACACTGATACGAACGTAATAAAACATTAGTCATGTCCGTATTTAGAACCTAACATGATTCTCTATATTTTTCTTAAAAATCCTTCTTGGTATTTCGTAGATAATTAAATGTCCAAATCGGTACTGGTGACACCTTTATTGGTTAAATCGCTTTCTGTAGAATAAAACAATTGCATAACAACGCGGAAAACTGTTTCATACTCCTCATTAAATTACTTAAATATCGCTGACGCACAATTCCATTGGTTGAAAGCAGTCCGGCGCCAATACCCATATACTATTTTCTATCTTAAAAACTTGCACGAACTAAACGTATAAAGGCGAGTTCCTTTAAACGAATTCGTACTTATATACTTACATAAGACCATAACCGTAAACAAGGGTAGAATCTCTGACAAAAATGCTTTTGTTTGGCCTATAATCCGATGCGTAACTTGTTCCTCAAACAAATTCTCAAGATATATTGGGCTAGAATCGTCCAATTTGGGTAAAGTGGGAGCGACGAGAGTTCGACGTTTTCGCTAAATTGTATGGTTATTTTAGATAAATGGCCGTCCTTCCCTTACAGTTCGCCTATCTGTCTGCACAGGGGTATTTGTCTCGAACGGATCCAGCGGCAACTTTTCTCTTTCCGCATTACCAATACATCAAGATCTATTCGTGTCGACTACTCTGTCTCCGCTCCTCAGTCGCGCTTAGCAACAGTTGAAGTGTAAACAAATTGTGTGATCCAAATTCATATCGTTTGTTTAAATATAAAATTACTGCTGCTACTCAAATTAACGTAAGTACTGGTGGTGGTGGCAGGGTCAGAAACAGAATGTATTGTACTATCTAGTAAGATTAGTACGATAATATACAAACACGATATACATTAGTACGATAATATACAGTTTGGTTGATGGAAGGTAAAATATAGTTGTCAATAGTTATTTATCATAAAACAAAGGTGCCCTTATTTTAGTACTAACCTCTACTGCATATAAGTGTGATAATAATTACATATAACATGCTTTCACAGGAAGGAATAAATGTAACGATCTTCGTCAGGTTTCTCGTTATAAACGATTTTCGGAATCACCAGCCATGTGTGCACTTACGGACGGCGTGTAACTTGTTACATACAAATAATATGCGTAGCGCAGAATCAGAATGCGATCCTCGGATACACGGCGCATATTTCTTTATACATATAAGGACCATATTACACCGGACTTACTCGTACAATTTTTAATTGAAAAAAATTAATGAAAAATCAACAACACTTGACTGAGAACAAGAAGCTACGTTGTTCCACCCGATGCTTCAGTTGTATTTTATTTCAAATAATAGAAAGAATGAATGGGGAAGAAATTGCGGAGCAATTTACGGCGAGCCTAGTGTCGAGCGGCGCGAGGCGATTCGCAGCGTACTCGTAGTGTATTGTCACAGCAGCAAATTGAGACGACACTGTTTTACGGTCTGCTGCGTAGATGCACCTCTGCTGTTCTTTATTAATGGCGTCTTCATTGCCTGTTGCTCGGCTGCGCAGCGACGACGCTTTGTGTCGCAGGACTCTTTGAGATCGCTTCGAGTTTCCACCGACCAATAATGAGAACATCCACAACGAGTGGAAAGCTACTATTGAAAACTAGAGTTCTGAAGAATGTTATTTGTTTATAAGTTTGCGTACATATTTTAGTTTAATATAACTTGTCTTACTGCAATTTTTTTAATGTTTAATCTAATTTAAAGTCCACCTTTCAACATTCGTCTTTCATGCCAATAACTAAGATTTCATTGTAAACTTTTTCTAACCTCAAATGCCTAATAGTAGCACGAAGTTTGAATTTGTACCTGATGTAAAAATGTATTACATGGAACTCATAACATAACTCGTAAAAAGTGGGTGTCGTACACTGCTCTGCCTACGCCTACGGGGAAAAATAGGCATGACGTTATTTTATTATTATTATAATCATCAAGCCAGGCAGAAAATATTCTACTGAATTCTAAAGGCTAAACGCCTGTGTTTTCTTAAGCCACAAAGGCACAAACTATTATTATATATCGGATTGTTCTCAGAGGTCTCGTCGCCGGTCCGAGAGCCTTCAGATCCATAAAACATTGCGTTACAATAGTAGGGCATTGAACAGTAATGCTAAGAATAAATCTGATCCTATAAATAACGTTATCCGCACGAACACGTGACTTTCCTACACAATGCAGGAGATCTTTCCCTTAGTGTCATTATACTTCTGTTTGTTTAACATTTTATTTGCACACAGACAAATAATGTTTTCCTTTTATTTCTACAGAGAAACTATTGTATCATAACACTTCGTGTTCCTAGCCGAAGGTTGTGGTTCCCTGTTCACATGAAAACCGGGGCATTGGCAACGCGTGTAGGACAGACACTAGCTAACACTAACTGCATTTGTACGGCGGATATTAATGTTACCGATACTTCCATATCCGTAATCTTTTTGCCGTGGAACTCGTTACGTCACTTACAATATTCACTACGTGCGTACGTTCAAAATTCAGCAAAACTTGGACACACAATTTTATCTTAATAAAAAAATAATAATCGACCCATTTGTCACTCCACTGTTGGAATATGGGTCTCCTCTCATATTGAGAGGGTTAAGGCCATAGTCTTTCTAGTCTAATTTTATCTTATTGTTACTTAAAGTGGAGTATACGCTCATAAATCTTTTATTATAATGCCGTCACACTAGGTACCGTACGGACTAAGCATAGAGCACTGAGTGCCATATTTCTATCCTTACAGATCTGACGTATTTCTTCCTCTGTATTCGTCGTTCTTTTCATAAATGCACGCCGGTTTCGAAGACTCCGATTTCCCCATCAACCGATTTGGTCCTGACGTATTTCGTCTAGGTAATCGAAATACAAAAAGTTTCCAGTTCACGAACAAATTAATGTTTACGAAATATTTACAGAATATTCACTCCGATGGTAGACCTCGACAATGTTTTTGGTCGTCAAAGCGAAATTTTAACTTTATAGTCCCGACGTTGAATTCGAAATTAAATCATGTTTGAGCGCGAGGTAGATCGCGCTTCTTTTTGCGTGCGCCACTTGTCGCTAATCTCGTTATATTTTGCGGTACGTAAACGTTTTACGGATTAGATTCAGCGACTATTTATTAAATACAAGTAGTATTTCCTTTTTGTTTAAAGGATTTTTTCTTGTATGACCATTCCTAAATTATTAATTGAGTGTCGTTTTTTTGCTTATTTTCTGTTACTGCATCACGAAGGAAGTGTAATGAATTAAAACCTTATGATTATTCAAAAGTATCAATACCCTATTATTTTTATTAATTGGAGTATTCGAAAATACTGATGCCATTATTCAAAAGCATCTGTATTATCGAAGTACAATGCATTTTTTTAAATATTTTATTGTAAGGCCCATTTTAGTACTCGTATTTCTATTTTTCTCGATACAAATGTATCAAAGAGCAGGCAGGCAGTTCAGCTCATGTTGGACGACGACAACAAATGGGTTGATTGTGATAAACATCACGGGGAGCGGCCGTCGCTGTCCCGCGAGCTATTGTCGTTACATAAAGTGCCATCCATAATAAAATAACGGAAGCCCCTCCTAAATAATTCGTAACTCATACTGAAAACTTTTCCCCGGCGAAGGTAAAACAAGTACAAAAGTGAAGAATATTTCCGTAGCATTACAAAGTTCACCGTATTGTGTCTTGGCTTTATTTTCCAAAATGTTGCGCAAAACTTGGTTCATAATGATAACTTTGACACACCTGTAGCTGTTTATCGGAGTTTGAGTTGATTAAACTGGCCGCTGACAGACACGAGTAGATGAGATGAGCGTAACACACTGCTTAACCAACGAATGTAAAGAGTGATAAATGATTGTAAACTTAAGGTAGGTTTATTAGTCATCGGTTCTTACTTCATACGTATTCCTTCGACATTTGAATACGTATTATTCTATTTTTCCTTTAAATAAACATATGTCGTTGAATATATTACTAGTTGTTGCATTTATAACTTCCTTTCCTTTATTACATTAAATTTCATTCTTGAGTGAAATTTTCGATAAAATATAACAATTATACCTCGTGGACACACGATGCGTCGCAGGAGTTCCACGCAACCGCAGGAACATTATCATGTTTTCTTTTTTAAATTAATGCTACAACAGTTCATTATTTAATTTTTTTTCTTTTTAACACGGGATCGTTAACGCGAATCCGATATCTTACTTACCGTCGCTTCAATTTCAGTGGTCTCGGTTTATTTTCTTTCATTCTTTCCTTTGTTACGTGCGAGCGGTACCACAAATCGCGTGTGTACAGCGCGCCGCATCGATTGCTGTCAGGTTTCCAAATCGTTTGTTATTTTTCGAGCTGAGCGCGCTCTGCTGGGAGCAAACGTGCACTGTTATTAAATCATTTATTATTCAGCCGACGAACTGTTTCACAATTTACCCACAAACACGGAGCCTCCGCGCAGACCCAACAACACGCCAACATTATGCGTGTACCTGAAGATGCCATTACACTTGAATATTTTACTTGCTACTTTTGTAAACGTCGCATGATGCTTTCTCGCTTTCCAACACAGGATGCTAAGACGTGACGAGAAGGTGGAATACTTGAAATTAATCATTATTAATCTCTTATTAATTACATCTTTTCGTTATTCGCCTTGCGAAGAAAATTAATTTACAAAAGGTTCGGAGTACGCAACTTAACCTTTGAAGCTCGATATCTATTAAAATTTCGTAGGTATGTGGATTACTAATTTATTTTTTAATTAAATTCCTTCTCACTTCCATGTTCGCTTGTGAGGCTTATATCGGCGGGTTCCATAATTTAATTAAAAACAAACAGAGCCTACTATAATAATTAATCTATAATAAATAGAAGTAAACGTACTGTCCTCCTGACCTAATATTTTATTGAATACTCTGAAATTGAAATGGCTACAACCGTTGTTGAATAAATGGTAATAAAATAATCACCCTGTTGCGTACAAACTAGAACCGAGAATGAAGAAACATAGAGTCAAATACCTGCAACGACACATTGAAAATGTTTTCACAAAAACGCAGTACCTACATTTTTTTTGCGAATTATCGTTTTAACTGATTTTCCAATTTCTTAAAGAACCATACCAAGTATACCATACAAAGTAGCCATACCATTTCTCACGGAACTGTAAAGTACCTATTCGTTGAGTGTAAGTAGCTTACATCAGTCGGAAATCGTTAAGCCATCGGATATCGTTATGTACAAATCCAGCCTAATTAAGGTTGGATTTATAAGATCCCGGGATTATGTCAACAGCAGCGAGCGGGGAAGTACATTTATAGTCTGTGACTGTATGTAGGTACTCTGTAGGTGTTGTACAATGCTATCACTATTGTTTTTTTATACATTTAACCTCATCTGAGTGGTTCTCTGGATCGGACGTGTGACACCTGACGAGTTGCCAATTATCAGCTTTGAAGGAGAGTTCTTTTGATGCCATTCTTGGGGAACCTTTTGTCATAGCTCGTCGTTGATGTCCACTGCTGGACATATGCCTCCCCTGATCGGCGCCATTCCATCCGGGCCTGGGCCTTCCGAATCCAGCAGCTTAATAATAATACATACATACGTAATACATGCTCGTATGTAAATATGCCGATTGCATTTCGTGTGAGAGTTAATAGGCGGCCGCTGGACACGGGAACGAGGGAACGGATGCATTACGCGCGCTGGGCGTGAGCCGCCCGCCGACAAGCCCCTTCATTATGCTGCCAATGCCACATCAACCACTACTGGTCTTACTGCTCCTGAGATCATTGCGTGCCAATCGCCCTAATTGTGGAAGCCTCACCATGAGAATGATAATTGGAGCAGTGAGGATACCGTGGGAGTTTCCTTCGCATTCTTCGCTGTCTGCTCTCTTAGATTGCGTATAAGGCATTGGCAGAAATATCTGCAAATGTAAGTGCGTTGTGTATTGAGTGCAAAATTCGTGGATTTCGACCGCACCCTGCAATATGAGGCTCCAAAGCTGTTCACAATATACAAAATTAACGCCAGTGTAGTAATCAATTAATAGCAATATGTACTCTCGTAAACGAAATGAATTTTTTACACGAATATGAGATACAAATTAATTTCTATGCCGATTTTATTATACAGTTGCAAAAAATACACTCGGCTTTGTAAATTACAGAAACCTATTATGTTTAGTCTGATTAAAACGCGCACAAAAGCATTACCATTATTAAAGTGTATAATATAAGTATTGCGAATGCACTTAGTGCGTTGATTAATAGTAAAATACACTACTGGAGGCTGCGTGACGCGGCGCCGGGATCGGCTCCTGTAATCATCACAATGCGTAATGCGCATAACATTGTGTTGGGAGCCCGGGACACACGTGGATGTCACCTAGCTCCGTACATAGTACATTTACATGAAATGTGTATCAAAAAAATGTTTTAGGCACCGGATGTCGTCGATTGTCGATCGATCGTCGTCGATCGATGTTGTCGATGTTGTCGATTGTCGTACACATTTGTAGACTATATAATCCCGTTCCTACCCCGTAAGGGACTTAGCGTGAAGATATGTGAAACTAACAATATTTGGAATTTCGAAGGGCTGGGGGTTACATGTCGAAATATAGAGACTATTGCAGTATTTC
>DWME01001804.1:0-23144 GCA_018244795.1 Parelbella ahira ahira
AACCCTCTCAATATGAGAGGAGACCCATATTCCAACAGTGGAATGACTAATGGGTTGATTATTATTATTATTATTATTTATTATTCTCTTGGCTGTGAAACGCAGAATATAGAAATATATTCAATCATAATTCATTTTGGGCGAATTTAATAAGTATTTATTAGTAATTATTGTATAACTATGAAATAAAAGCTTATTAAAAGAACACGCGAAACATAAGTTACGTATCTTCTTAACCGTTATTAAATAGACGATATCAAAATGTACACAATCTAGACATTTTGTATCTACTTTTTCCAGTTAATAAAGATGTATTAAAGTAAAATATACAATATAAAATGGACAATACCGTGCCGTACGGCACAGGCCATGACATAGATTCCATTCAGCCCGCACACGTCAGAAATATGTACAATGGAAACAAACTTGTTGTACGAAGCGGAAAACATAGTTTAAGTCCGTTATATATAGCTAACGTTAAAATATAAGCGAGGGTTAGATTTTCGTTTTATTATCGCGATAAAACCGTCTATTTAAGTGTATGTTGGTAGGTATATTTCTGTAGTTTACTGTTGTTATAACGTTACGATATGCCCCTTATGGCGTGAGCAGAGAGAACCGCTTGCTAAATATCTATACAGACTTGACAGTTTTACATTCTTCATTCTTTCTATGAATTTGGGTTTTAAAGACTTCTGCCTCCCCCATCAACCAGTATCTGATTTAGTTGGTTTATATAACTAAGTTTTAGTATTCCATGGCACCCACTTCAATCAAGATTTATATAATAATATATTTTTCTTTTAATTTCCAGCCATTCTTTCAATGTGTTCGATACGAGCATGATTTTTCTCATTTTACACCAGCTCTCCCTTTCACAAAAAACATCTGTATTGCGAAGTTGAGTATGGTCAATCTAATTCCCTGGCTCAGAAGACGGCAGCTCAGTAGCTTACCCAATGCTCGATCCACACTATTGCCTTCACTTATTCCTCTCTCGAATCCAGCGATGTTAGCGGCCAGTGCAGCTTGTAACTCGTTCGCAGTCGAACAACCGGTTTATAACATCTCACTGGTCGGGAACAATGTCGCGATTTGAATTATTCCCACGTACAGCGCATTGCGCTTTGATTTTTTTTCTGTAAACGCAATTAAAACTTCGTGAGCACCATATTTAATACAAAAATTGTTTATGGATTTTTGGCGGCAAGTCGGTTGCTGTTTTTTTTTTTGTTATAACATATGGCTTTTAATTTAAAGCAGTGCAAATTGTTTGAATATTTATACATATACATTCCATATGTTAGGCTAAAAATGGCTTTGTTTTTTTATGAGTGTGAAGCAAAGGCAAGTAAAATCATAGTCTGTTGACATGTTGTTCATAGATTTTTGGTGGAAAAATGTTGTGTATATTATAATAAATAAAGGTATTTATTAATTATAATATATTATGCCTGGTAATTTAAAGCAATTAAAATTGTTTGAGTACATATATATTCATGTGTTAAAAATTTTCCTCGAGGAGCTAGGCAAATGAGTGTAGTACAATCCCACGTTTCACTAATTACGTTTATGTCCAATCATGGATTAGGTGGTGAGCCAGTTGCCATATTGTTAGTTTCGATAACATTGTTTTTGATAACAACTTTCTTAATTAAATCACATGTTTATTTACATTTTATTTGGTTTATTTAATCTTTAACTGGCGGTATCTACATTCCGGTTTACCAAATTATGATTTAGTTGGATTTTGTAAACTCTTCCTAAAATCAGGTAAGCAAAAGTAAGAAAAACATTGAAATTATTCACCGTCACGCCAGATGCTTTAGGAGGTAGGCAGAGAGAGAGAGAGAGAGAGAAAAGATGTTCTACACAAAAATGACGAATGTAGTGTTGGTGTGAGTAGAAAACAGACTTGAGAAGAGCAATGGAGTCATAGGCTGAGAGAGGCTGAGTCTCAGATACAGATAGCAGAGGAAAATAAAATTGACAAAAAAAACATTACGCCCGATTACAATAAATCGCCAGGGATGAGCCGATAAATGAATAAAAGATCGAGCAGCTAGTATGAACTGGAACAAAATAAATTGAACTGTGTAAATATTATTTGTCGTTTTTAATTAGATGCAACATTAAACTGTGGTATTATTATCATTACATCTGATAACAGACAGTTTTTGATAGACCACCATAATGATTTTATATGTTTATTAATTTGACGTTTACATTCTAAAAGTGCTGCCAGTTTATATAAATATTTAGGTAGTTTTAATGTGTGGCATTTTTTCGAAGTGTTAGTTTGCTTCTGTTACTCTACCCTCGCATTTTAAATCTCTGATATCTTTTAAAATATTCATTTTATGATATGCGGTAAAGGGCAATTTAGAAATTAGGTATATTAGGGCATGTAAAATAATACCCCATTGTTTAAATAGCTTCGTAAATAACCTATTATTTTTTTGTAATATGTGAAAGATAAAAATGCTTATTGTGTGTTTGCTTTAGGAGATAGACATATATCATCGCAGACATTTTTGTAGATCTTTTTAAAATATACAATTCTGTAGTACATTATTTTCACCTATTTAGTAAGGTTTTGACAGCGCTTGCAATGTAAGTGCATGAGTTGTTTACAACATCACGTTGCAATTTTTTTTAATCTCTCGGTTTTTCTCTATTACAATACGTATGTTTTATACATATAAATCTTCCTCGGGCCTTTGTTTTGTTTTGATTGACGTCAAATTTTTTACAGTTGAAGACAGACTGGTCCGTATGTGAAAAGAAAATTGTTGTTTTTACCATTTTCCTCGTAATTTTTACGTTTTTTCTCTCCTTATGAACATTTCTCAGACTTTATGAAATACAACAGAAAAGAAATGAACCAAATTGGTTCAGCCGTTCTAGAGTTTTACGCTTAGCAACACATTTAGCGATTTATTTTTATTTATATAGATAGATATGTAGAGTAGGGAAGACATACGGCTGCCTGTAAAAGGCAACGTCCGCTGATTAGAAAGAGAGAATCGTGATAGCCCAATCTATCTTTTTTTATGCACTACTGACGCTTGCACGGCAAAAGAACAGCTTGTTTTTCAAATAATCAACTCCGCTAGCGCTGTCTGTGTGTGCGCGAGTAGAAAGAGACCGATAGGTAGCCTCATTTGCTTTATCTTTTTTTCGATGGACACATTTGGGCACATTTGGGCTGGCTCCCCTACTCTACGAATAATATCTCTATGGCTAGTTTGAATAATTATAATGATTTCATATTCTGTTCTGTGCAACCTTACACCAACTTCTTGATCGAAGCTCACGATAGTCAGACACTATTCTATCTATTTCGTGAGTGTAGTTCTAACAGAAGCTAATTCAACAATGCAAACTTTACAGTAAAATAAAATAACAGTGTAACTCCTATACTTACGCGACTTGTTCATGCGTTGTCGGTTTTAATGAAAAAATTGCGCCAATTTGTACTTGCTTCCTGATTGGTGGAATGATTGTCTGTGATTGTTTTTCATCGAATGCCATCAAAAGTTAAAACTGCTATCACAGTTTGAACTACATTAACTATTTGTAACATTATGAAACAATGTTACTGACTCATGGGTTAAATTAAAGTTGTCTCCTTCTGGATCCAGGGTTCAAATGCTAACGGCAATTCTTTGTGAAATTTTGTGGGATCTAAGATCAATATCAGTTGGTACTACAGTGTCCAAAAACATCATGAGAAAGCCTACAAATTGTGATATTTTCAAGGGAGTATGAAGTCTGCCAAAGCGTACCTACTTGACCAACGTGGCTGTCTATAGCATTAACTATTAGATATGGATGAAGGCCTGTTCGCAACAATCGAACGATATAAATATTGTCTATACTGAGAAGGGCGGCGAATTTTAATTAGTGCAAAGTAAGAGTGTGTGTTCATGTTTGTTCGCATGCGAGTATGCGTCGGAAACAGGTAAAAAAGAATGGCAATAGTAAAATTATAGGCAAAAACGTTCGTGGCACTTTTCGCTAGTTTATTACACGTTTTTGTCTTTTACTTTGACTGTCTCGTTGGTCGAGTGGTTGCACGTGCGACTGGTTTTTTGGCGCGCGATTTTTCTAATTTAGTATTTCTAGTAGAAACCCGGAGTCTGGATCTGTGCCCGGTGTATTGTAATAGGCTCATCACCTATTATCACCACCAAATGTAACTGGTGAAACGTGAGAGCGTATTGCACTTCTCTGCCACCCCCTCAGGGCTTTCAGACGTAATGTTACGTTTATTATACATTTTTGCTCCCTGACATGTTATACTTGACCTGCTGTAATTATTTGCTATGGGCTTAGCTTTAGATATTTGCGGTCACTATTGACGACCTCTCTATTATACCTTTTTAGAATATTTCCGGCTCATAGTAGTGATTTTCTATTGTCTCATTAGAATAGGTGGTTACGGAGAAATGGCTATAGATAAATATACATATATAAATAAAAAATTTGCCGTATCATATTTAATTACGAAATATAATTCTAATAATTATAACCAAATTATAATAATTATAACAATTCAAACGATTTGCGTCACTTTAAGATAGGATGGGAGGGAAAATAAAACAATTTGCGTGTCAAATCATATAAATACTCCGAAGTAACCGTTAGTCTATATTTATAATCCATCGGTACCTGTAAAATACTCCTTACCTGTTAAATGCCTGTAGTATGCCTATATAATCGTGATAATTCGTAAATATGGGGTCAAATGAAACAATATCATCGAATGTAAACCATTTATTGGTAAGAACCGTTTATTTTGAACCGAGCTGCAGTAAATGCGTTGCATTAATGTAGATATATATAATAATATCCAAAGCTAATGTTAAAAACTCTCGTACATTCAAATACTTTGTTTATAATTAAAAAACTACTCGACTAGTACATAGGGCGATACACGAGAATGTGACATGATCATTATACGCCTTTGAAGAAGCGGGAATGGTTTTTAAGCTATCACGCCAGCCTGCCATGTAATGTAATATTTATAGTATAAATGGGAAAATTTAAGAAATCAGTATTAATGTAAAGAAGTGAGTATTAAAAAGTATTATTTACGTCTCGTCTGTTTATACTTTTTTAGTGGTGTTTATTCCATGTTTAAACGTTCCATGAATATTTGAAGAAATAAATCTGAGCTTAATAATTCGTTAAAGACAAATTGAATGTTAATAGTACATTATTATCATTTTTCAGTCCACAGTAGTTCATTGCTAGACATTGCTTTCAACTATGCCGTAATTCACGGTCCTTTGTTTTTTGAATCCATCGTTTCCAAGGGAAAAATTAATAAGATAGCAGACTGAATTTAACGAAATATAGGTACATGAATCCCAGTGTAAAATATAATACTGTGGCATTGTGGGATAGTCTTGATGATTTTTCGTAAGTGACGTATCTGATGATGGTGGATTAACATAATGGTAATCGTTGTAATGATCATGTCACACTTTTTATATGACAACACAATAACTTTATTTATCAATCAACTAGATCTTCCAGACTGGAAGGAGCAACAACACTATTATCAGGTAATTGAAGTAATATTGAGGAATGCGTACAATTCCTGTTTCTCTGTTATTATTATGAAAGATCATGACTAGGATTGTAAGAATGAATATGTAAATGTACATTTAGTCCGTCGTAGTAAGAATTTAGCATTCCACCATTGTGTAGAAAGCTTTTGTCTTCTGTTTCTAAATCAGATCCTTTTCAGAGTATATTAGGTTGCTCATTTCACATATATGAACGTATATAGGAGCTAAATATATATACATAATTGCATTATGTCCACATATTTCAGAAACAATTGTAAACACAACTTTTTGAGTGGTAAAAACTTCTTGATCACAGGTCCTTGCTGCTTTCAGTCTGTTGAAGATAATCAAAAAGGGCGCGCTATCCAAAAATCGAGCGTAAGCTTTTTTTTTCATAACCGAATAACCTGTGTTGCCATATCCGAATAATTGGTATTGTACAGTAAAAAATCTATACATTCCCTTTAAAATGAGAATTACAAATCCACAAACTACTAAATCGTCTAAATATGTAAATATGATAATTTCGATTATAATGAGCTTACAATTTACAAATTCAGGGGGTACTGTCTTCAATATCAATCAAATATCTAGCTTGTCGGTTACTAGTGAAAGTGGATTTTGATTTAGCCTATGCGGATTTAGTGTTAGAATCCGTCGTGAACGGAACGGACAACCCCATTGAATTTAAAAGGCAACTGCAATTAGTCCCTAATACTGAGAATCTATTTAGGAACTAGTCGTACACCTGGCGCCATTTAAAAACTTCCAAGACTCTTGTGAATTGAATTGATGGATATCATTATTTTGTAAATCTAGTGTATTTGGATAAGAGATTGATTGCCAAGCACTCAAATTGCTAGCTTTGAGTGGAATGAGACACGCCATAAATTGTAGTTATAGTGGCTGTTATGACGACAGAGTAGTCATAATTTACATCTACCATTTTTCTATTTCATAGTGATATATTCAAAACGCTGTCAGGGACCGTTTGAAAAACTGCTATCACGATTAATAGCGCCAGTGTTTCCAGTAACGACCGTCTTGGGATGTCCTTACAATATTGAACTGTCCAAGAAATTATTCGCCCCTATATATTTTTTTTATTACTTCTCGTAGTGAATATACACAATTCGGGGAAGGAAAATATCGTGAAGAATCCCGCATATCTCAGTATAAAAAGCTCTAAAGCCCTTTAAATCTGCCAACCTGTACTTGGCTAGTATGACAGGCCATGGCCTCATTCTGAGAAGAGACACAGTGTTTCAACAGTGTAACGATAAATGAACCGATAGAAAATTGGCCACATACTAAGCATAATTTTTAGCGCTATTACTGAGACTAGTAATGACTTCTCAGAAAATAAAACAATTCTAATAGAAGTATTTTTTATTACAAACGAAACCATCTATCGACATAATCGTAGTGGCTTTGATAAATTTAAAGAGATTTGCTAGGAAAAAACAAAATGTAAGGAGAATCCATACGAATATTGTCCGTTATGATGACACTGGAAAAATTTTATAAGTGAAACAAAAAAAAATTGGAAAAAGAATTGTGTGAAACCGCAAAACTGGTGTTCTAAAATATTTTTTCTAAAATCCGTCAACAGCATTCACTAATAGCCGACATTTTTAACGATCTACCATCAAATTTATAGAAAAAATCTATATTCAAATTTCAAAGATTAAACAAGATTAAGAGAGAAATATGAAATACCGTATCTAAGCACCCCTAATTAATAATATCAGTGGTAATAAACGACTTCAATATTTCAAATAACAATTCTTAACACTAGGTATTTACAGGGTCACAAATAAACTAATATCTTACGTTGCCAACACCCTCGGGCACATCGAACATGGTATAGCCAGTTACTCACCCCGAGGGTACATGCCGTGATTATATAAACCTAACTAACTAAAACAACTCAAAACCTAAATAAACTATAGTTCATTATTTTAAATACGTCCTTTCAGTTGACTAGACTATAACGAACTAAACTTGATATGTCAAAAAATAACCTCAACCGAACATCGGCGCGCAACAATTTTGTTTTCGAACTACCCTCAATTTTGCTGTTCCCAGCTTATAGATACTACATATCTTTCGTTGTAACTTTTTCAAAAATCTAACGCAAAATTGACAGCAGTTTTAATTTGAGCAGTTAATTTTATGATCTGTGGCAACACTTTTAAAACAACGCCATGTTAGATAAGTTTTAGATCAGATCGTAAAAATAAATGCGTCCTCACTTACATGGGATATAATGCTATATAGTAATGTACTGTGTATTACTTGCACACTTCATAGCACACGAGGCACAGCTTACTCTGTAATACATGGGTATTTCTCTACTGAACACTCGCCAGTTTTTTATCTACAAGATTCTATAATACTCTTATGGTAGTTTCGAAAAAGCACTTTTTCAGACCAAATTTGTTTCAAATGACGCCTGCTAGCAAAATATTAGTAGTAATCGTAAACTAATCTTTTTTCATATAAACAGCTACAGTTTTGTACCATAGGATATTGCTCAGTTTAAAACGAGTTACAACATCTTGATCACTACAAATATTTTACCATAGACAACAGTGACATCTATATTTATAAAAATTCAACTTATCAAAAAAAGGCCGGGAAATCAGACAGATCTCAATAAGTGCCCTTACACAAATCTATTAATACTTTCTGGTTAACATAATCTAGTGCATCCCAGTTTCGTGGGATATCATGAAATAAAAAAAGAGAAACAGTTACATAATGGGTGACTAATTTTTCAGTCTATCATTTCATATCAAGGAAGACGTGTCAGTAATATTGACAATAAAATACAAAATGGTTTATTACAAAATACTTAATTTACTTTGTACTACTACAGAAGGGGGCTTCTATTTAATTTTATTCTCGTTTTTCGTTTTACAATAACATCTAAAATACATCTACTCATGAACTAATTCGATCGATTGCGGGTTGTGAGACCACCATCATATATCAAGTATTCCAACGGGATAAATAAAAAATTGTACAAAAAATATTGTCTCCATTTCCAAATTTCTAATCTTTGGTCCGTTTTCTACTTCTAAAAACACTAGCATTTCATCGACAAAGCAATTTCTTTTTTTTCCAATTAATCTTTCATTTAAAAGTAAAAAAAACAAACCAAAACACGAACTATTAAGGCACAGTGCTGTGTCTTAGGGGGTTCAATAGTTGATATGCCTTCGTCAATCTAATACTCTCAACTACACCATAAGTACTACTGTCCACTACAAGGTTTCGAAATATACAATTCTTTCAAGCAGTTCCTCGACTTAAAAAATGACAATCGTTTTAAAACCTCCATCTAAATACTTGGAGAATTTTATGTATAAACCCAGCACCCATATCCATTTGCTATCATCTACTTATCTATATACTGGGATGCACTTCACTAAAATATTACCTACGGAAAAATATGAAAAATAAAAGAATAAAGCAGCGATGAAAGACAATACTGATTAATGATTAGATTCGGAATGAGCAGGATGTAAACATGCCCTTCATATGTTACAAAGCAACTCCACAAATCAGGCTACGTCCGTACCATTTCACCGCTTCTGTAAAACTGAAAACACTCTCAGTATTGTCTCACCACAGTTTAAAAATAGAATTCTTCTTTCTTCAATCCACCCGCAGCGACGCTCGGCCTCCCGCGACCATGCACGCCCCAAACTCCTTGTTACGACGCCATCATGCATCTATGTCCAAATAGGGTCTGATACTCCTCAAACTATCCACAAAATTACTATAGTCTACCAAAAAATCTGGGTATCCCTCAAAACTAACTAATAAAGAAAAACTGGCGCCCAACTTGGGACCGGAAGCTCATTCTAAACTACGCCGTCAACTGGATTAAAAATGTTTTGAATCTAATGTAAGTAATAATAATAATATAATGTAAGGTAAAAAGCGATAAATGAAAGATCAGCTGTGTTTTGTGTCACCATTTATTTCTAAATCTCGACTAAGTGAAGATGAACCATATATAATTTTTATTGAAGGCTGAAAGGAGACGCACGGCCTGCACTACTGCGTCCACTAGCTAAGGGCCCAATAGCGCCCCAACTTCTATTGGCTAATGTCTAGGAAAAGAACGCCCTTTTTGTCAAAAAAACCACAGGAATCACGAGTACTTTCATACAAAAAAGGCGTGTTAGTATGTATTTAAATACAGGTCTACATAGTATTGCCGAATAACTATTACAAAACATTCATTATAATATATATATATGTATGTATATATATATAAATATACTTGCGACAGAAGCTGCATGGGAGTTTCTTTTGCATAGACTCAAATGAAAAGAATTCTTTAATTTTTCTTTCAACAGTTCAGGCAAAATTGAATATCATATACTTTTAATTTTATACGCGACCAAATAATTGTCGATTGGATGTAATTATTTTTAATTTACAACAACGTATGTTTTATGTCAGAATAAAGCGTATTAATATCTGTGCACGAGACAACCCACACTATTGAATTCTTTGTAAGAACTGCTTTTAAATAGCGATCGATTATAAAAATGAAGTCTATGCACGGGAAACAAACTGACGCACTTAACAAAATATATGCTACATCTACAAAACCCAGACCCTCAACTACGGGTATTCCAATATTATACATATAAAAAATTACCCCTTAAAATATTGCACAATAATCACCTATAGCGATTCGTGTGGGTAAAAAAAAGTACAGCCCATAACTACAATTCTATTAATTCGTCATCGATAAATAAATTAAATCTACCAAGTAAAAAATGCAAATACAACCAAAATGTACAAAAAACGGAATGTTAAGTACAGCCTCTATGAAATTTAAACTAGCTTTTTGTAGGTACTCCTTGTAGGTCGCTCATATATTTCGAAAAAAAAAACGGTCTAAACGTTCTTAAGAAAAATATATGCGAAATACATACAAATGTAATATTCTCAACAATATTTGACAAAATCCAGGAGAAAAACATTGGAAACAATCGCGATAACAAAAGATATAAGTGACTATAACCAGAAGTCCACGTCCGTAAGAGACGCCATTTTTACCATACAAACATGTAGCAACAACATTATCAATATGCCGACATTTTCCGTTGCGTAAGTGTGAACGGATACACACACTGTGAGAGAACAACTAGGCCATTACATTATTTTTAATAGCAAAAATTATTCGTTTCTAATCAGCAACATTCAAAAACACGAACGCACTTATTCTCTACGCTCTCACAGCGCGAACTTTTTTCAGAGTAGTGGCAAAGGAAACTTGGCCGCACGCCTCAAGCGGCAGCGCATCGAACGCCCTACATTTTTAAACATGTTAATCTCATACTGCCACTTATCAAACAAGTGTCCATATTTATCACGATTCAAAATACATATTATTATTATTATACCAACTCGCTAACGAATACACTGATACCTATTATACAAAAATATGGTAATATTTCGTGTGTGTAGTAATTCTAACACGTACATAATTAGCGCGCGCTGGCTCGCTATCGTTCGCACCCAAGCCCAACGGCGAATACTCTTTGGAACGCGTCGCAGCCGCAGCGCGCGCGTGCTATTATCGTTAATAATAATAATATAAATAATGTTTATTGCTTTCGATTAGTCATACTTAATTCACTATTTAATATTGGTATGTAAAACTTCAAAATCACTACAGTCTACACAACTACACTAGCATCTGCCGTACATTTAAAACACACAACATAAATTTGATTTTTTTTCCGTGTCCATTATTAATAACATACTTTTATATTATTATACCAATCCAAAAATTGTATATTAATCCATGTATATATTATAACCTTAGTAGTAGTAATAATAATTAAGAATATATTTTTAACGTTTTTTTTAGTGTTCACATTGGTCCAGTGTATCCTGGATTCGCGAAAGCTAGAGTACATCACTAGTTGTAATGTCGCCGACGCGGCGTCCATGGCATATGTATGTAGTGTATCGTATATCACTACTGCGGAAGCGTTATAGAATCAGAAACGTAGGTACTACACGTCTAGGCGAGAAGTATTGAGCAAGAATAAGACTCTTGTATTTCATAGAAATTCCCTCCACAAAACGTTTCAGAACCCTTTCAAATAAAAAAAAAATGACTAGAGTGGAATGTATTTTCTTTTCACTTATGGCAACCAAGAATTTAATTTAGCGTCGTAGTTGGCAATGTCTTCCATTATTATTATTGTCTTATACTTAAGCTACACGGGCGTGACACAGCAGGTGAAACAACATTTTGACTGTCACTATACTCGGCCATCTCAGTGAACACGCCATCTTGTCGCACGCAACAAAATGGCCGGCATGTCGCACGCACTCGGGAAAAGTCGAAGCTGTCGTTCGTACAGAAGAAGTCGTCAATTGAGCAAATCGAAAACACTTTGGCCACACGTTTGGCCGTCTTTGGCAAATGAGATACAAAAAAATTTAGGAAGACGTGTCGGCCTCAAGCGAAGCGTCTCTACAAGGTCTACACTACGTGTCTACGTTTGCAATATTCCCCTCAAAGTCACATTGCCCGGCTCCCAGAGGAATATCCTTAATAGCACGTATCACAACCACCGGTGTGGCAAACGCCTGTTTAAAACAATTGACAGAGAGAATTGGAAGATACACGGTGTATATGTATATTGTATTCATTGCGATGTCTTTACGTACAGGTTCATGCCAACCATGCCTTACACCTACATTGCAGAGTCCAAGAGTCGTGGAAATGTTAGTCACGAGTGTTCAAGACGCATTAACTACATTACGATATATATGTATATATATATATATATAATAATAATACGCATGCCTTTTAGCGTACTACGTCGACTTACCGTTCCGCCATCTCCACCCCTCGCAACCCCTCCGCGCCGAGAGGCTTGGCGCGCAACGCGGGGCGATCACTTTCGTTCGCAAAATCAACAAATAAAAATGAAAAATCCATGTCTCACACGCAATTCAATCTAATCTAAGTCATTATCCAACCGTGCACGCTAAGCTATGTATGAAGGATCTCTGTGAGGTAGCAAAACCACACCCCCCCGCGCCCTCGGGCACTAGTACCCCACGCGAAATAAAACACATTTTTTGTTGTTCTAATATTATCCATGTAATGACACATCGGGTATCTAGGTGCTCCATAACATACAATTATGTACGGGCAAAAATCAAAAAAAAAGAAAAAACTAAGACCACTAAATATAAGTCTACTGTCTAAACCTACCGCCGACGCAAGCTGCCTTCAGACACAAGACATCCAGCCATCCAACCATCCAAAAAGAGCGAGACAGCCTACGTCGGCTTTGCGTTATCAAAACTAATACACTGTGGTTTAAAAGATATATATAAAATGCTATATATATATATATAAATAATTGTTAGCTCATCCCGAGTACCGTCGGCTCACAAGCCTCTGGTCTATGGAAGCCAGATATACATAAGGTATACGAAAACAAAAAAAATTAAGTACATATTTCCAATCTAGGGCCATTACCGCTTCTATCTAAAACTTTGGCAAGATACCAAGCGGCCGCCCCGGGGGCTTTCTAAGAGTGTAAGACATCACAATCAATAATAATAATAATATTATCTCAACCATCTAATACTGAAAATTTCAGGAAAAAATGCTAATATACAAAAGGGTGTTATCGTTTGGGCGAGGCGGTCGACGCATTGCGTGTCAAAATAAAAAACGAATTCTTAGAAGAAAAACAATGCCTCAGATACAGAGTATTAAATTTGAACTGCGCATTTGTCAATTTCTCTATATGAAAAATTGCCACAATAAAGAGACAATACGCATAGCTTGATGGCATTCTAAATAGAATCGGTGGTACACCTGCGTAAGAGAAGTGACAAAGTGATATGCTGTGATGTCATGTTTAAGTACTCTTTGACACGCAAAGCGGGACAATCGCTAGTAATCTCAGGAGGTTTCTAGCCTACTTATATTAAGAATACTGCTAAAAATAGTAATAATAATAAGGTTAAGTGTTTACATGTGAAATAGCATTCAATGGATCTGGCGCGTGGAAAATATAACTGGCAAATGGATGATAAAGTTTAAAACGTATCAAATTGTCATTGTATATAAAATTAAAATACGATTAAATGCCATCAAATGAAAACTCTTTGAAATTGGCTTCCTTAAAGAGCGTTAGTAATTTTAAATTTGGAATACCGTTGGAATGGCGTAATACAAACATAAGATTGGGAATGTTAGATGTACCTTCAATTATTTTTCATGGAATTTTATTAATGTCAGCTGCGATTTTTATTGTCGGACGATTTAATTGTCTATGACGTAGAGATTAAACCAAAAAGTATTCGTGTAAACTTTGAATACCGTTTATGGATCATCTTATTTTTGCAACCATTTCGCCCTAAGGTCAGACAGTGAGAGCTCAAATGTAATAAAATATCCACATGTACTGAATACTCGAGACTTAAGACGTTGACAGCTCGGCTATTACCCTTCTGTACACAACCTTAGGTAGACCGGCAGATCAGGCACGATATTTTGTTTAAATAGTCCAACAGACCAGAAACTTTGTGACAGAACGATACGTTTGACAAACAGTCGACCTGTACAAGCCGAAACTTTGCTTAGTATACAAAATAGACTCCACACGCCAGAACTACATAAACATGGTGCGCCGGCCGCTGATAGAGACGGCCGGCGAAGCTCCCCGCATGCACACATACTGTACTACGCTGGCCGCCCGGCCTTGCTCGGCATTCAGAAACTATTTATAACACCACACCGCCACTAAGTACACCATTTTATTGTCAAACCAAGGGCTCTGAACGATTTTTAACTGTTCAACAGCATTATTCCAGAGCAAACGAGTGACTAGTAAAGCGATGGTATTGTCGGGGTGAATCCGGGTGATATACGTTGGTCTACAGAAAAATGTTAGGTCTGAGGCCGGCTCAGTTACATTAACAGTTGGAAATTAAACGATCAAACAGTTTTGATCCTGGCCACCAAGGTGTTGATGGAAACCACGGAAAACGCGTGAAAAATTAAAAATCTTGTACTGCCAAAATGCCCATCGATCTTTAAATATGGCTTTGAATAATCAAATCGGGTCCTTATATCCGGTATGAAGAAACCAAATTTCGTTTCTACTCGTACACAAGCTTATAATCACAATATCCCCGAGTCTCCCCTGAATGCCCATCGCTTCCCTGTACTCATTTCGCAAGGAGCGCACAGTCGATAAACAGCTAGACATCTCGAGAACTTCCGAGCCGACGAGGTGACGTCACAGCCTGCCGCGTGTCAATGTCGTCCAGTATAATTTGCGTGGTTTTTAAGTACATCCGTGGTCAGGACTAGGTCCCATCCCCGTAGAGTTCCCGACTTAAACCTAGGAATTGCACAAACACAACCATCATCGTCTTTTTATTCTCGTATAATTTTAATATTATCATTACTTTTATCATTATTATTATTATTATCATAAGGTAATTTAATTAAATATATAGTAATAATACTTTTAGAAATCACAGAGTATAAAATTTCGAGTATTGCTTGAGAGATATTCTTCACTTAACAACTACGGCGACGTGCGCGGCGTAAGAATTAAAAACCCAATCAAAAACGCAATCGAAAAAAAAAACTAAGTACCATTTCTTGTCAAAACTGGTTGAAATCTGCATTGTATATCACTAAAATACTCAATAGGATGGCAGGATTAACTTGAAATAGCAGTACTAAATATAAACATAAAAATAAAATACAATAAAAATTACAGAGACGCAGAATTTGGCCAGTCTAATAATTTGAATTTCAAATCGGGCTTCTTCGATTCGTCGGGGAAAAAAAATGGTAATTAAGGTTTTCTTGGGAGCAATTGGTAATGGAATTCGAAAAAATTTTACGGCAAAAGAATGATATCGCGCAAAGGAGTATAACAATAATTTTTTTTATCATTCTGTATCTAGTAATGAACGCAATAAGCAAAGAAGCCCTCAGTTATACAAAAAAAAAGACAACATACCAAAATATTTCTTTCAGAAAATAGTTTGTGAAATAAATATAAACAAAAATCTTACCTTTTGGAGTATAAAACGAATACTTTTTCATACACAAGTACAAAATACAATGACAAATTCAAATATTCGACAACGACTAGCATTAGACAAGTCAATAGACGACATACTCAAGTCGAAACCGATATTAAGCACTAAGAATACATGTGACCGACAGTGTACAGTACAATTTTGGCGGCCAACGCGGGGCCGGAGCGAGCAAGGGCGGGCGGCGGAATCACTATAGCGGCTTAATACTTAGCTTATTGTCTCATGACACTCTGGATGTTAGTTCGCATTCCCTGACAACTGCTAACTAATCAAAATTACGTACTCACTAAAACTGCCCAGCGTCGCGAAAACTGTGCGGCGAGAGAGAGATAGACATATAATTGTATACAATATTATCCACACGCATGCACACACGTCTTAAAGTCCATACGACACCCACACGCGATAGTATATCGTATGGTCGTTAAAATGCGGTCCAAAATCGCGTGTACGATGTAAAGGAGTTACGTACTGGGGACACACACCGCACAATTCTCGAATAGCCCTTGGATTCTATCCTCTCATATAATATAGCCTCTTAGTGTTCGAGTGAAAAACATCAAATTCAAAATCGAAACGAAAAAATTCATAAATACAAATGTAATAATAATAAAGGTACATGTACCTACAAACAACTATATACTAGAGACAATACCACTTTCAATCGAAACTATAATATAGGCACACACACCCGCACACAGCAAACGCAACTACCCTCCTAATATCAAACAAAAAATATACATATGTGCTGAGAAGACAGAATCCATTGACCACTAGGCATTGGCCGTTATATAATCTACATTTTCCATACATACATACAATGTAGGTAATGATTGCTTTCAAAGTTAGGATATGTATGGGGAAGTGAGCGTGGCGGCGGCTGACCCCGAGCGACGCGTCTAGCTAGCGTCACCGACGATTGCGTCATGGACGCCCACGTCGTAAGCGTATCGATAGCGGGCGGCAGACTGGCGACGTGTTTAGGGCAGGTTTACATTGCGAAGGTTTTTTTTCACCCCACTCTCCCCTCACCGATTTCATTGGTTTTATACTTGGGTTATTAAATATGACACAAATATATGTGTTTTTTGTTTCCACCAATGACATGGGTTCTTTTTATAAGTTTTAATATGCCCCAATCAGGGTAATGTTATAATTTCTCTTTATAAATCTATACTTTGATCGATCGGCGAGCACACAGATTTAACTAGAAATCAAATCTTTTCAAACTGTATATTGTATATTATATTCTTTTCTGAAATCTTGAATCGGCAACATGTGCACCAATCCTATCAGCGATATTCTTCTGATATTTCAGTGTCGCGGCAAGGGGGGGCGGGGAGAGTGGGGATTGCAAGTTCAATGTTCCATGTGATTTATTTCCGCCCACTCTTCTCTGTCAGAATTAGGTCTGGAGGCACTACATGACTAAGTTTCTATTCGTTTCAATATTTAATTCATCACCTGAGTCCAGTATCTGAGTTTAATATACCTACATATTTTATTGATCAATATTGCTGACTCTGTTATAATGGTGGTGATTAGTTTCGCCTTATAAAAAATATGAATTTTTGACCCAAGGGTCTATGATTCTAGGGTTTTTTACTACCTTGGAGGTGTGCAGGGGTCCCTTCCTACAAGTGACATCCCTATGGCAGGTAGTTAATAGGATAAGATTGGTGCATGGTATGGAAAAGGTGACGCCGCCAATGTCTGCATTATGCCTTTAAATAATGAGTTTTTCGGTGGGTTATCCTTTATAAAGAAATGATAGTCAACCCGTATGCATATGTGGGTTGTTTAAGATATATAAGCTGTCATATGTCAGTTCGACATCAGGGATTTGTTTCTTGGCAACCCTGGGGCATACTGTCTAATGGCGGGCGACTATAGACAAGGAATCGAAACAGAGGAAGAGATAAAAAATACGATACGCTTACAACGTGTAGAATAAAAAAGAACAAACAGTCTTTGAATTGGGAAGGTCGCTGTTTGGCACACAATTTAGTTTTAACAACTGTTTAAAAATGGCACGAAAATTTAATACTGATTCGAGATAATAATGATATTCTCTCAAGATTTCATAGCACAGATTGAACAGAACAATATACATCGACAAAAGTGTTGCCAGAACGTCGCACGGCGTCCACGGACCGCGAAGAATACTTTGTAGTTTTATAAACTTTTAATTAAGTGTATATATTATAATATATAAAAAATAATAAAAATAACAGAGTTGCGATGAGATTCATGTCACTCTCCGTACCGAGTATATAAAATAAATTATGATAGTCTTCACCACCATCATCATCAACATCAATGTCAACATCATATTGCTAACGTTCGTGCAACTACTAGACTACAGTATAGTTAAGTACTCTATTACAAAATCCAAGACAAATTATAATAATCATAGTTAGTTATAATAATAATAAGAAATTAGTTAGATTTCCTTTTTTAAGTTCAAACTAAATTATCTGAGATCTTCGCCTTATACTTAACTTTAAAAAAAAAAAACAAATAAACGAAATGCGTATCTTTGCTTCGGGTCCCGCTGAGGGCCGCATATTGCTTGTCGAGGAAAAAAAGAAACGGATAGAGAGAGAGAAAGAGAAAAAAACAAATGTTGACTTATAACCTACAGTCGATGAGCGGATGGATACGACATCTAAAAGAACGTATCCCCGTAAATACTGATAGAGTACATATATATATATATATACGACACGGCAAGACGACAGCTACTAAAATCCAAAAAACGTGTGTGTAGGAACTGTTAGAAAAAATTAAAAAAGCTGCGAGCGAGCGCGTTTTTTCACGTTCCCGGCATCCAATTTGAGCGACGGCGTCAACTCCCCCTTCACCCCGCTCTACATCGCGACTCCACAACGACAGGCACGAGCCCCCGCAACGTCGCCCAGCGATCAAATCGAATGCCGACAACCGTCCAACCTGACCTCCTCTTCAGGCGCGTGGGGTTTACATGGGTGTTTAGATGTACATGGGCAGGCCGTACATGGCGCCCCAGTCGACGCCCTAGAACGACGACATGTCGACGCCGGCAAGAGAGTACGCTGCGCCGAACTGGGGCAGCGCGGGCGCCGGGGCCGGCGCGGGCGGCGCCACCAGCGCCGTCGCGGTGGTGGCCGCAGCGGGCAGCGCGTACGGAGCATACCTGTACGCGTGTGCCCCGACCGTGGGAACCGCGCCCACGCCTCCGGCGGCTGCGTACACCAGCCCTCTTCCCGGGCGCAGCACTAGACGCTTGCCGAGCGCCAGCGGAGCCGCTGCGACCGCCTCCTTGGGCTGAGCCCGCTTACACTCCACCTTCTTATTCTTAATCGTGTGGAAGTGTATATCGCACACGCGTTCGACCGCGTCCTCCGAATGAAAGGTGACGAAACCGAACCCGCGGTGGCGCTTAGTCTGCTGGTCCATCAGCATCACGGCGTCCTCGACGAGGCCGAATTGTGTGAAGTACGCGCGAACCTCCTCTGCGGACGTGTCCTGCCCGACGCCGCCGACGAATATCTTCTTGGTTTTGGCTGGGCGCGGCGCGGATTTGGGCGTGGCGTGTTTGGGGTCGATACGCTTGCCGTCCAGCGTGTGGACCGGCATCTCCAGCACCTTGTCCACGGACGCCGCCTCCTGGAACGTGATGAAGCCAAAGCCGCGCGAGCGCTGCGCGCGGCAACGCTCAGTACATGAAAGAGCTAAGACAATATTAATAAAAAATTACTTCC
Source organism: Parelbella ahira ahira (assembly GCA_018244795.1). Lineage (NCBI taxonomy): Eukaryota > Metazoa > Arthropoda > Insecta > Lepidoptera > Hesperiidae > Parelbella > Parelbella ahira. The sequence goes on from DWME01001804.1 coordinate 19,454, forward strand.
GTTTAATGAAAATGCTTTCAAAGGATAGCCATAAATCACATTATAATCAATAAATATATAAATGAAGCAGCCTATCCTTACAATAAATATCCTTTCAAACCATTTTGTGCACACAGTACATTTTGGTCCAATCATTGGCATCTCACAAGCGAACATACAAATATACGAAGATAGAAAAAGTCAATCTGCAATTGTTATTTTAAAAATTGACACATTAAGTACCAACTTCGGTACAACAAAAATAACATTAAAAAATTATTGTACCAACTGCCGTACACCTAGTACTGAACAATTATTGTACCAATTTCTGTACCATCGTACGAGCAAAATGAATGGTTGCTAACCAACGATCAGACCAAAACGCTAAACGAGAAGGGCAAATAAACATAGTTATTATTATTAGATATTAATATTAAATTTGACCACACTACAGTATCGTACCAGCCTTACACAAATATCAAACAATTAAATCCTAAATGGGGGAAAACATCGTACACCTAATGCAACATGATAAAATAAAACTATACTCGTATATCAAATCAAGAGGATCTTATCAACAATTACTCTGCTGGATATATTATATGTAGTTATATTGTGAGAAAGGGATTCGATAGAAAGAAAATGACGCGCGGAGTTTGCGTGGACAAATTGTCTATGGCCATTGCATTTTTTTTCAATTTATAAAGTACTAATCTGGCATGCATTGGCCAGCTGTATTGATTCTGATTGCAGACCTGTTACATATTTATTTAAATGAAGGTTTTTATGTTTTTACGGTGATTTCTAGGCGCTGCCTATTAAGACATCACCAAAGGTGTTTATTTTCACTGAGAGTAGTCCACCCAGTGGGCCGGCATAGCGCCTGGCACGTGACATTAGCGAGGGTAAAGTGTACTATGATAGATACATACACAGATTGAACTTAGAAGGTTGAGGAGGCACTGGGAATGGGCAGCAGACGAAAAATTCCTTTGTGAATAGATATAGATACGGTACAATTTGTCTTACAGATTTCTGATACTGATTTCTAACTTGCCATATAGTAGGACCAGTCCTCTGAACATAGTCGATGGTACAAGGGAATGAGGCATCATCAAGCCTTCAGCTAAAGTTCGCGTGCAAGAGTACTTTGAAATATTAAGAAAAATTGACAATAAAAATTAATATTGTAAAACGATAATTTAGTACCCTTTTTTTGAACTATTAAGGCCAAGATACGTTATGGCAATGTTTTTAAAACTTTAGTGCATTGAGTGTTACCATGCTTTGGAGATTCTGTACGATAGTATTTATGTAACACAATATTACATGGGACTATAATTTAAAAAAATGTGTTTTTCTTTTTCCTCAACAGCAACAATGAAGGTGACCAGTATAATTAGCAAATGTATCAATACCACAATCTGACTCAAGCATGTGAGACCCTCAAATAACTACCACAGTTCCGAGAGCTTTGCCATTCATCTCGCCAATCATCTATTACGCTAACTTACTCACAAACTAATTTATTCCATTAAAAAAAAATCTTTTACTATACAATAATAAACAATAATACTTATCACATTATGATATACCTAAAAGTAGCTATTCAACTAATTAGTATATGTAATTAAATCTTGAAGGTTCAAATAAAGGTATGATCAATGTTGCCATGTTACTTTGCAAATACTAAAACCATACGTGTTAGAAAAAAAATTCTACCATAAGATTTTTTTGTTTTATTTTTTAGCATGGCAACACAATCAAAAGGGCAGATCTACCATAGAAAAGTGGGTTAAGAAGACGATCGAAGACAGAGCAGTTACTTAGACATAATATTACCTAACTAACTATTGTGTTAGTGGTCTAGCATGCCTCGACTATGGTCACGTATTTTTAGTTTATCATCCTACATAAATTAGTTAAGTCAACCATAGCCCAACTATATATTATAAATACAGTCTATTGTGCTGTGAACAAAAATGTTGCCAGAAATAATATCAATAAGAATGAAAAACTTAGCAGATCAACACTGTATTCAATTTAAAATACTTTTAATGTGGGTAGTATCACAGTTTACTGTGCTGCTATTTGTGATTTAAAAAACAAAATTGTAAGGAATAAACTCAATTTTAAACAATAATGATATGTTTTCTAATAAAACAGAACAAGAAATTTTGACAAAGCATATTGTTTTGTTCAGTTCTAGCCACTATGCCTCATATCTGTTGAACTGAACTTAAGACATATCAAAAATATACATCTTTTTCTTTTTTATAACGTAGGAGAAAAAGGTGGGGAGGAGCTACAACCTATTAAAAATTATGAAGTGCAAGATTTTCTCTATAGGAAATCTGAGGATTTACCCAACAAACTGTTTTGCAATTGACTATAATCAATCAAGTACATTCCTACATAGTAAAAGATGCACTCACCAAAGTAATACAAGTACCTGTGAGTAATACTAGAGTCGATCTCATCTTGTACTTGTTGATATATTATACATATTAAAGGCTCCATTCGAGCGATGGATTTGACGTTACCACCAATATTCCCCTGCAGTGATTTGAATATGGTACATGTTTCCTCGAAACTCATATTCCAGCAGATAGTCTAAACAGTAACGGTGGCTTCCCATCCTCCACATTAACATCCTCACCAATAACATCCAACGTAACATCCATCATCTATTCAACCACCAGCTATTGGAAGTGTAATGCTGAACATTATCAATAATTTATCCAACCACCAACTTTTAGAAGTCAAATGATAAACATTAGCTTTCCAGAATTGACAACATATAACTAGCTTATGAAAGTCTAACTCAGAATATTGGCTTAAACTAATTGCAGCATATTATAATAATTTTATAATGTACTGTACAGAAACATCTCAAGCCGTTGCTGTATCCTCCTAACCGTCCTCTCCTAGTCAAAATATTTAAAAAAAATTTTTTCAAAATAAAAGAAAAAAACAACTATACATTTGTGTCCACAGCCCAACAACATCCTCGTCTGTGAGTTTACACATCCTACAACTATGCATATATAATATCCAATCCAACCTATACTTGGTATTGTCGAACGATTATAATCTCTATTCACTGACCGATAGAGCAGACTTCTCCGCCGCGGGTGCCTATACCGCCGTCTTAGGAGAAACATTGTGTGTCATTATTATTATTATTAACAGAAATTTAATAATATATAGTTTGTCGCGTACCTGATAATTAGGGGTTTGTTGTGTGAACAAAACTTAGAGTAATTTCAATCTTATTGCATATACATACAAGAGTTGAAGAGATGCTTTAAGACTGTCAAAGTCCTGACATTTGACACATGTTTGACACACACACATACACAGATATGTAGAATCAATCCATGTGTGGAAATTGTTCAGTTTCTCGATTTCTGTCAATGTTTCTTCATAGAATAGAATAATATTGGGATCAGAATCATATTGGTAATGTAAAGTTTTCACAATTCTGAATCATACAGGTTATATGTACCAGTTAAATATGTACATATTTATTTAACTTGTAATCAGTTCAATAAAACTGAGCAATGGGTAATGTGCCAGTCTCTGTTTATATGTGTGTGTGTGTATATTTATGTGTATGTCGCAGCCAACTAGCTTAATCAGGAATTTAGTTAACAGCCTAGGCCGCTAACTAAATGCCGGTATTCAGGTAAATATCTGAATAACAACCAGC
>DWME01001805.1:0-23140 GCA_018244795.1 Parelbella ahira ahira
GTGGGATATTATGGACTGATATTTAAACTGAATACTCGTGAAAATGTATTCCGTGTTTAGAATTAAGCAAATAATTGAGAGACGCACTATTGGACCAATATCTAAAGTAAAACAATAGCTTACAGTAGACACAAGTAAAACAACAATATGAAATTCGTGCTTAGACAAAGATACTACATTTTCTTTACCATATCTTTCTTCATTTGTCATAAGGCCACTTTTGCCTGTTTGCTAAATCTGCTAATATATTAAGGCAAAATATTTATTATACATAACATTGACGATATCGGGTCAGAATTCCATGAAATCTTAGTCAAAAAGACTGCCTCGTTAGTCGAATGATTGCAAACACTAATGCTGGTCTAGAGATCCGGGGTTCCATCCCCTTGTCTGGTACTGTCGGATTTTGCTAACTTAGAATTCCTAGTAACACCATCAAATAACAGACCGCGCCCCTCATATTCCGACTTGACACATTGTTTTGTATTTCGTGACGAGTCAACGTACACAGATGTTTTAAGCGATGATATAATAGAAGCGTCTAGACGTCCGCTAATTAAGTCAAATTTATCTCAATTTTCTCCCGAACTGGATTTTAAGATGATTGAAATTTATTTAATCTTTTTGTAGCTTTGCTATTGCCGCTGGTATTTTAGCGATGATTTTGTTATTTTAGTAGTAGAAGTCCAAAACTTTCTCGAGATATATGTTTCATAATTCTCCACAAAGTTATCTAAGCTATGTGATATCTGCCAAACCATACTAAACAGAGGGCTACAGATCAACATATAGACGTCTGCTAAGCCATACAAAAGAGAGGGTAGTAAGAGCGCTGATCGATATATGTATTATTACAAATTAAAGATGATGATGATTATGGGTTGAATGATCCCCGGGCTCAGCAATCAGGTCACTGATCATTGTACCAGCAGACAAATCATGTAAGGTACTTTATTACGAAATACACTGCTTAATTCAAATTATGTTTTACATGCCAGCTATTGCTACGTTAATCGCAGAAAAGCCCGCATTAATTCGATTTTGCAATTTGTCCGTAACGTAAATAAACATCAGAACCCGTTACCATAAAGGGTGTTATGCGCACTACAAGTGTACGTGCGTTACTACTGCGTTAAAAACGCATTGGACGCAGTGAATGTCTGAGACACAAAATATTTGGGTATAGTTTTTGCCACGTATACTTTTGTTTCGTCGATATTTAATTTGATTTGTATATTTGTTACATAATGTTTATATATGGGAAGAAATGGACATAAAAACGTAACATCACTCCTGTAATAGTCGAAGTGGTAGGTAGATAAGCGTAGTACACTCCCACGTTTTATCAGTTCCTTTTACGCCCCACAAGAGAATAAGTGGTGAGCCTAGTCGGCGGGAATAAAAACAAACTTAGAGCCATTTTTTTAAAATAATAATTTGGTTTTACTGCAACATGCAAGACAGATACGAAAACAGATATAAAAGTAAATATAAATAAATATAAACATGAAAGACACTAAATAGTGCATAAGTTATAAACAGCACAAAATATATGACATGTGTATAAGCTCTACTAATTTCTTTTTAATTCAATTTTAGGGGTACGTTTAATCGAAGTCTAACGAGGCAGACGTATGTATGTACTGATTAACTGAAGGTCGGAATTTGCGTCTGTCTGTCTTACTCTGCACGTACCTCCGCTTTTCATGATGAAACCACTAAGGCGTTGCAAAAATGTAGTAGAAACGAAAATTTGTTATGGAAATCAATATGCATATGATATATGTATGTACGTACATCAAAACTAGGCCTAGCATTTGAAAACGATTATATACTATCCGCTAACATTAATATTTTAATAAAACATGTAAGCACTTACCACGCGTTTAAATATTATATCAGAACATTTTCCCCACTGTGTCTCTAACTGTAGATTTGTTCATAAAATATAGATAAATGTATAACATTTTTTTTGTATTAACATTTTATGTTGTATGTAGGTTTGTAGATTTAGCGAAAGGACGAAATATCTCAGTTCGCCCGAACGCCCATAAAAACATCTTCCGAGGTAGATTCGGGAAAGTATAGCTCTTCTGAGACGGCGAGCTATAAAATCGCTGGGGATCTCGAGAGGGCGTGACACACGGTTGTGGAAAATCACAAACAACGCTAGTAAAAAAAATGAAAAATAATATTATTTATACAGTACCCTACTTTTAATAAAAAATATAAGGAATTCATTAACACTATTTGCATTTCTATTTTTTAATGATATTTAATTAGTAGCATTGTTTGTTAAACGTGTTAGAGTGTGGACGTAATCGTCATCATTATGAGAGGAGAACTGTGTCAAACAGTACAACAAACAGCGGTTTATAATAACGACCACAATTTGAAATTGTTTCAAAAGAAATGAAAAAAATGAATAGTGTTGTGTTCTCCAAACTTCGGTACCGTTTGTTCACTCAGGCGCTCGAGAATTTTATTTATTCAGCGTCTAGGGCGGGCGGTTAAGAGGTTTTATTTGGTATCTGGAGCCTCTCTGGCGTTAACATGTTTAGAGCCGGTTAAATTGTAAATTTTGTATTGACAGTGCCGTCTTATAACATTAGGTACACGTGTACTACGATGTTCGTGCGATCATTTTACGTGTTACAAATAGAGTTTGGTTGCGAAAGTGAAAATAATTAATGTTTTAATTACTACTACCTACAAATAATTAATATTACAAGTAGGTACTAACATTAACCATACTTATGACGTTTTACTGTTGGATACATTTTTTTTATAACTAAAAACTCAACAAACGAGCACACGGCCAATTTGATCGTAACAGGTTATAGTCCTCTGTAGACGATCAATAACATCGTAGGACTTATCGATGCATTGCCTGTCTCGAAAATTTTTTTGAAAACTACGATTAAAAACTTCCATGTTATAGCTTACCCTAAATACTTCCGAAGTAAGGTCGAAATGTATCATTGCGGCTTACTCTCAGAATGAGAAGGTAATACTTTACTCTGCCACACCGACCAAGTTTCCAATATTAACTATTTAAAGTACACGCCTGTAATCTCTGAAAGCGTAGACAGAGGAGTGTAGTACACTCCCACGTTTCATGTTTAAATTACGTTTAAATCCCATTTAATAGGTGGTGACCCTATTGCCAAACACCGGGCACAATTCCAGACTCCGAGTCACTACTAGAAATTCTTAATTAGAAAAATCCAATAGTACCCGACCCGGAATTTGAACTTAAGACGTCCCGACCGGCAGTCACAATTGCAACCACTCGACCAACGAGGCAGTTTGGTAAATTTCCTTCGTAGGTACATTTTTCCAAACGGTTTACGACGTAACTAAATGATATATTGAATTTTAACCCTATTGAATTAATTCAACTGTACCCATTTCGCTGGAAACGAACTGAATATCGAATCCAATGTCTCCTTTGTTAGGGATAAAGATATCTAAAGTTGATTCAGTTGTCAGGTCATGAGACATTGATGCCGAATTGAAAACTGTTATATGCATTTATAATAAGTTCTTCAGTGCGATTTGACTCGATGGAATTTTCACACTAGGAGATGTCTTTTCACGATATCGACATTCTAATATAGCATTATCTGAACATTGGTAGTTCGTTCGCTCTGATCAATAGTTTTAATACTATTTTAGATTTACTTTTAAAGCACAATTTGACCGCACGGACGTATCTTGTAATTGGCAAAATTTCTATTCTTGTAACTTATACAATGCCTTCGCCTGCTCAATGTAATATTGTTCAACAACAAATGAATGTTGTTCATTTGTTCATGTGTTCAGAGTAAAGGCTGGTTAATATATCTTTTTAAATATGTTTAATTATGAAATTAATCAAATCGCTCATTATTGACATAAATATAATTTTAATTTGATTATTATCCGATGACAAATAATTACACTACCTACGAGTAAAACAGAAGGTAATTTTTTTAAGATAATAACGGATTAATATGTCGTGTAAGCGGTAGCAGGAAAACGTATCCAATCTCGTGAGACTTGATTGGATCCACAGCACAGTTAACTTTGATTAGCTCCTCGCTACTTTACAGCTCAAACACAAAGGGAGCTATGGCCCCTAGCGCAGTTCTTCCAAAGACTGAGTTACGACTAGACATGGCAATTTAAAATTCAATACTCGCTAAAAAACCCTACCTCCACGAGGAGCTTCGACCAACTCGTATGGGTGTTTATCTACTATACTAATATAAACGCGAGTACATCGTTTCGCCATGAGTGCTGCGATCAGCCAGAACCCATCATGAGGTAGTAGGTAGTAGGTAAGTAGAAGTAGTTCAATCATTACATAATTCAACCGCCGGAGTTTTTTTGTTTATCGAGTCTCACTATCATTAATAATTATTATTTACAATTAATTATGGGTAATTTCTTATCACGCTTTTGTGAAATCATATAAACTTAGGTATAATATGTTCAACAATGGAGTGATAAAAAGGCTTAAAAATTAATTAAGCCCAACCTTGACATGCATATTTCGGTTAAAATGCCACATTGAAATATCGCTCTGGTTTTTATTGTTACCGTTGCCAAATGCAATAACACTAACATAACAGTGGAATCTTATTGGTTTCCTTTTCAATATCATTCGTTTCCGGGATCCAGCTATCGAACCTCTCATTTAACGAAGACAGACCGCAAGCGAACATGAGAAATAAAAAACTGATTAAAATAATAAATGAATAAAGAAATATTTCCGGTTGCACAAATGTAAAAAGTCATGTTGCAGTGGCAGAAAGCAAAGGGGATCGAAATATCCCCGTTATAAAACTTTGTAACGGACTTCGAGTTCCCTTTAAGGAGTTATAATGAGGAAAAGGCCACTGAGATTGCATGCCCCTTTTCTGATGACTTCCACGATAAAAAAACATTCTGATAAAGCCTTCTGGGAAGTTTAATAACTTCATTAAAGAATAAGTACGGATAGTAATTATACAGATGGTATTTTAACATAGAAAGCAAACAAACAAAACTTATGACATTCATTCTAAACTAGACAAAAATATTGTGGTAACTAAGCAGGTAACAAAATTAAATATAAAAAAATTGTAAATACATATTTACATAGGTAAATTTAGACCCAAACCCGCCATACCAAGTTTAATAGCCAACGTCACTACGCACAAGGCTTAGAGCCCATCAAAATGTTACAGCAGACCAATGACGGAATTGTACCTCAAATTATTCTCGAATGCCTGGATGAACTTAATGTAATGATGTACCGAAAAGATTTGTGAATTCAAAGTGTAAATAGAGTTCTCCTACAAAGATGGTAATATGTACATATGTATGTATAAAAAATGTCATATTTGTATAGCGTCTCCATCTGTTTAACAGTCTTACACGTGTAGAGGCGCTAAGTCCATTATAACATACAACTATGGCCGGCAATCCCCGCCGGGCCGCTGTCACTTGCGTAACGTCATTTAAAAATGACTTTATCTGCATAATTTTATGTTAAGCGTGAAAGTTCCGTGCGCGATAACATCTGAAGACATATTGTGAAAACTTTCACGTTTGTGAATAAATTTTAAAATTTTAGTCTCAAAATTTTTATAAGAGTCAAAATTAAAAATTTCAGCATTAAATTTTTTTTTAAATTCAAAAGTTGAAATTTAAGTGTTAAAATTTTTGTTACACCGCAAAAGTTGACATTCGAGTGAAACGAATTAGTCAAATCCCGAACTTCCTTCAAAAAAAAATATTATTTGAAGCATCTCGGTACAAAACTCGTTACAATAATATTATAGACAAACAAAAAGTAACAATCCTAAAATGACCAGTACACATAAGTTTTACTTTTTCGATTAGTTACAATATGCATACACATTAGAATGTAATTTATCTTCATATCTACTTACACGACGTAAAGTACCCGCATAAGGAATATAATGTAATTTAAGTAGTTTTATTATTTTCTTATGTATATTTATCGAGATGTTTAAAGCAGTACAAGTTCTCTAGCCGAGATCGCAAACCACTTGGGAGAGTATAATTTTTAACGTCACAATAAAACTAGATAGAGCTCTGCCGTGTCTGAAGTGCAGCGTTAGGGCTTCGGCTGCAGTTTCTAAGAGAATATAAGTCGCTTAATAGAAACGCTTTAGTTTTAAGTAATGAAAAACACCAAACCCGTCGTTTTTTCGACTTTATCGTTCCACTCTTGGCGGGGTGGCCTTACCCCGGCATTGTGCAAACATTAAATTCTTCTCATAACTGTCTCATAGTTCAATAAAGAAAATACCTAACTACTTTTGTTAAATATAAATTACTAGAAGTGAAAAAGTTTTACTTCGTTATAATAATAAGGTAAAAATTATTATCTAATAAAATATTTTAATAATAATGGTGCTTGTTAATAAATCACTACGAACAGAGTAAGAGTGTATTGAAAGTGTCATTGTGTCGAGCGAGAAGATGGAACTACCTCGCTTTTAATTAATTCGTGATCGAGCGCTGCGGGGGAAAAATTACTGGAAATTATAAGCTCTTAGTTCGTTTATTTATCCCTGTGTAAGAACATAAACTGAGGCGTACTTTGGCATACTTAATATAATACTCAAACCTATTCTGTCCCAGTCAAACCTGACAAAAGAAAAGTAAAACTGAATAAAGTAAAGTAAAACTGTAGATACATATTTTTCACGTAGTAATCAAATACACATATGTAGATATAGACATACTTAAAATGACATGCATATTTTGATACAAAATTCTAATATAGTAAATACTCAAAATGAGTTCATGAATTGCTGGTAGTTCAAAATTCGTTTGATATAATATTATAGTTGACTGGTAAATTGACCGGTAAATATTAATAGATGGTGGTGAATTTTTCAAACCTTTCTTTTTGGAGTGTGTAACCATCGATATGCATAACGGCATGTCAGACGGGAGGTTAAAACTTTGACTAACATAATAACGTTAATGTAACAATCACGCCTGTATTCCCCGAAGGTAGACAGAAAAGTTTAGTACACTACGTTTTAACTCCTACATTTTCGGTCCATAATCCTTTGTTTTAGTTACATCTTACATTTTGATATTAAATATAAAATTACCTAACACAAACCAATCATGGCTCAGCGGTGACGGAATGCAAATTACGAATCAGGACGAAGCTGCGGACGACACCTAGTCGACATAAAACGGGAACGATTTCATGCGATCTGCCTGTAAATTGGGTCGCGGCTAAATTTCTACTGAAACTGATTTTGTGTTGCCATTTCACCCACGTACATTCTTTATGCATGCTTCACCGTAGAACAACGGCAATAATTTATAAAACTACCCTCACTGTACTATACTTCCTCTAATGAGCGGATGAGACATATCCGGAGGATTGTTACCTAAATGTTAAGGATTGTTATGTTTTTCAGGCTGAATGATATTTTTTCTTTTTTGTTGCTGTAAAGTTATGTTTGTCGGAAAAACTTCACCAAAGGAATACATTAATAAATAATTAATTATTGTTTAATTTATGGATACATTCTATCAAAAGCTCTGCCAATGGGCAAATCGATGTCCTGTAATTACTAGCGGTCTGTTCTGATATGCAATAAATATACACATATATTTAGTAAAACAAAATACGACAGTATTTACATATACACACAGAGATTTTAGTAAAATGTGAGTAATCAAGTCCCAAGTTTAGCAATTTACTATTTCGTGCACGTACCGACTTTATGAAATCGTGCCTGTTCACGGTAACAACACAACGGGGCCTTAAACAATACGACCTTTGTTTCAATTTAAAATAATTTTTACATTTGTCTCCTGAAAATTTTATTCTAAATCATTTCTGTGATGTTTGCGTGAGCTTTATAAAATGGATCGTAATATACGTATAATACATGATAGGTATGTGAACGTTACGTTACTTAAATATAATGCGTGTTACTTCAAAGTAACAATTACGTTTGTATAATTATTATACATTACTCTAACCAATGAATATTAATTATACAAAATTATACAACTGAAAATGATTAATTAATAGGTATTACTAAAGTAGAGTAGATACTTAATACCTAAATGTATATATACAAGTCGACTGACTGGGAGTGGCTTGAAGAAGCGACTTATTTGACTGGCTGTAAGTGATTTAAAAGCCACTTATAAACCACGCTAACGACTTTGCTTAAATTATATTATCAATAAACCAAAAGTAGCATTATGATAAAATTTGACCGACTTTATTTTTGTTTGAATAACAATTTTGAGTAAAATAGGTTAAAATACAGCAGTCTATTAAATCAGTAGCTGTTTATTAACTTCCTAATATGTCAGTAGTCGGCAGTTAACATAATTTTTTGCAAACATAATTATTATTAAACACCGCTCGAGTCATTTTTACAGAATCTCATTATAAGTCGGCGATTAAATTTGGCGCTGCTCAAATGATTATTTACTATATTTAATGTCGTTTTTTGCTCCTCTCGTACATGCTTTTGATGTAAAATCGCTTAAGTTCTAGAAGTTTCGATTTCATGTCAGGGTAAAAAGCAAAAATTCAAGCGAGGCAATTTGACCTTATTTACATCATAATTCATTTTTTCTCTAACCGTACCCATGTTTTAGCACTGCGTCTTAATGTCTCTATATATTTTAATCAGATCAAGAAGTACTCGTAAAGTCGCGATTCCAATTTTCATGCAACTGATAATACGGTATCAGCTTTTAACATTTATCAAACTGAACCCTAATCCCTTTTCACTCTTGCGGCGCACATAACCGTAGATACGAGGAGCGTGTAGGTTAAAATTTATTACGCGTAGGTATGTATATAAATTTTTCTTATTTCTATTGAAGAAGCAAGTTTAATTTTATTATTAGTTCCCGCAGAATTTTCTCTCTGAGCAAGTACTCTCTTTTTATATATGTCCTATATACCTACAGCATAACATCACCCCTGTATTTCCCTTTCGCGAAAGAATAAGTAGTTGAGTGAGCTACCTCATGTAACAATTCTTATGTTTTACCACTTATAGAATAAGAAGTGACGCTATTGCCGTACACCGGGTATAAATCAGCTCCGAGCTGCTATTGAAAATTATAAATTAGAAAAACCTAATAGTACTTTGCTCAATCCAGGGATTGAAACCTGGTCCTCTTAGGCAGATGCTCATAAATTAATTGAAACAATATAGGTATTATTATTCATTTACAAGTTTATTCATTGTGAAATTTAAAATGAACTAAAATTTGTTAGTTTTATGAGATATATGTATGTACACATAAGGATACAAGGATGCTTATAAATTTGTTATTATTAAAACATTGCTAATCTAAAAAAAATGATTAAATGGCCACACTTTGGACTTAAAAGTTATACCGAATTCAATTAAGTCAAGCTCAGTAAAATTTAGGAGTTTTGGAGTAATGGGAGTTAGAAACAAGTGCTTTTCTTGGGTTACTGGCCTTCAGAGCTAAACAGAAATGATTTTAACAACAATTGCTGATGTGGATATAATATGAAGGTGTAGCATTAATACTTCACTGGGGAAAGCCGGTATACATACCTACATTATGTACAAACTTAATATTTGTATCCCACTTCAAAAATATTTTGCTCAAGTGAGGTATGATGACATTTAGCGTAGTTAAAACTTATATAGAATAGCAGTGCAGAGACCTAAATCTATGTATAATTTGTGTAATTCATACACTAAATTAAATAAATTTAAACATTCATTGTTTACGGTTATACTGTCAGTGTCAGACACATAATATAATCTGTGGTTAATCTGTGGCCAATCAGTGGCACAGAGTAAATATTTATGGAGGCGTGTTTTTGACAGAAAAAGATCGATAACGTGAAAATTTAAATGTTCACTGAATTTCTGTTCCATTGTATTACCGGACCCCTGGTAAATACAAATTTCGCGGTATAGTAAAAGAAAAAAGTGAATAACTATAAGTAAATTTATAATGTAACTTTGGTCTTGTTAGGTAACTTTTCGTTAAAGAAAGAAAAACAATTTAACAAGTATCATAACAACTAAATTATTTGTGAAGATTATTATGATAATATCTCAAACTCTGCTCGTTTTACGAAAACGCTTTAAATGTTATCATTAGAATTCTCTTACTACGTACATACGTACTTAATAGATACGTACGTGGGCTGAATAATAAGTTCAGAATCATTTAAATTTTGTAATCAACCCTTTAAACGTGGAGGGGTTTTATATGGGTATGACGCGCGCTGATAATACGATGTTTATAATCATTGCCGAAGTTTGTCACATAAAGTTTGCTCGGAGATGAAGATATTTTGGAGATACCTGATGTTTATAGCGAAGGATATCGGTGAGATAGTATAATGAAATTGGTCCTAAGATTATCATAGATAAACCTTTATATATGAAGCCTTAAATAATATTTTGAGAACTAGAAGCGTGCACATTTTCAGAAAATACTTTTCTCTCTTGGCGCGATGTTTAACTAAACTTTTGGTATAGTGATTAGCAAACAGAAATGAGATGTTTGGGATTGATTTTTCGTTACTTGCCAGATATTCGAAGCCCGGGCCCCTTTGGGAGGCTAAAACCTACCACTCAGCTATTAATGGCCCTTCAATTAATGATATAGTAAAATTGTCTATTTAACATTTGATATATGATTTTGAAATAGGGAATAAATAAAACATTTTTTCAATGGTAAGTTGGGAATCACTTTAAGACGAATAGTTACGTTGGGTTATAGAACACACGACTGTTACTGGAAATGTTTAGCACGAGTACAATCAAAACAATACGACATCTATATAGATAAGACTACATTGTATCGAACCGGCGAGGTTTCATTAACGCTGTACGTGGGCGAAATGGTAACACGGAGGCTGTTTGCTATTTACCTGTCAGTAGATTCACAGGTGGGCTTCAAATTAATTAACTAAAATTATTTGTAAGTTAATATCTAATTAATATATGTATATACATTGAATATAAACACGATTACTCACGAATTTCTCACTAATAAATTTCTAAACAACATTGAACTGTTCCTTCCTACTAATATTTATCTACTTTAAATGTAATTTGGTTTTATATCTTCATAAACCGCCGTTATCAGATTCATTAAACAGTTTATGAATCCGATAAGAGTTGTTTGCGAACTCTACGCAAAGTTAGAGATTTTGAATGCAATTATGGAACGTTTTAACTACATTTATTTAGCCAGTTAGGGAAATATTAGGTAAGTACTTTGGTAAATGCTTTGTACTTATTTATAATTGTAAAAACTATGTACCTACATAGGTATTAAGGAGTACTGGGATAGGTACATAAATAAAAACACAAAGTACATAAGCTAGGTGCTTCCGATATTCTAAGAATATATTACCTTGTTTTTTAAACATAGGTATACCGACTTATTTCACGTTTGTTTCTCGGAATGGCCTGATTCGTGAAACTGAACATTAGAGAATATGCTTAAGAAGCGGTCGCTTCATTTGGAGCGATGAAAACTGATTGCAGGTTGATAGAGCTGTTATGGATTCTCTAAAAGCACCAATTGGTAGCAAATGTCTACATGGACTGATTCGAAGACCTAGCTACAAAAACGCCAGTGTAAATACCGCGCTATTGGTTGAAGTACGTGCATGACGTCTTCGCAGGATTATGTAGGTATGTCCTATCTGAGTCTCTGGACCACCTAAATGCTGTGCATCCCACTACTAAGTTTACGGTTGAAGAAGAGAGAGAAGGCACTTTACACTTTTTGGACGTGGTCCAAGAAGGGTAAAGTGGTCTTACCCTTCATGGACCACGTCCACGAAGTGTAAAGTGCCTTCTCTCTCTTCCGCGCAAGACACCCGTGGTATTGCCCTCAAGTCGCCCTCAAGTGGCTAATTAAAAATGTAGCCAGAAGGGCGATATCTTATATGCATTTGATTTTAAGACATTTTTCACGTATTGATCGGAGCGGCCAGCAAAAGATTAAGATCGTTATCCTCAGTCAACGTTTGAAAATGTACTAAAAGGGTTGGTCATTTATCTCAAACTATTTTGCGATCAATCTAAAACTTAGCATTTTCATAGTAAACTTCAAGCATCAGAAAAGTTCCTTTCCTAGCAATGGGGGTAAAGAAGGTCGCAACTAGTTACAAATGTAACCAGAAGTAAATGAAATCAAAGATTTAGTTTCGAGGTACTTAATTAGATATTACATACCTACTATCTAAAACTTATGCCTTTAGTAGTAGGTAGCCCATGTCCTATACCCATTACATTAAACGGGCAAGATAGCCAGCAACGAATTCCTAACACAGCTTTATCTCTAAGCTTTTATTGCTGTTAGGGATACAATTAAGATAAAGAAATCGATATGTCAGCAAGAACGTTGGGTTCTATCGGGTTTTTAAGGATTTATATAACAACGCCATCTTTGAGTGCATAAGGGAATTAGTTATATATGCTAAACATTATTATTAACTATTTTATCGTACTACTATTTGACTCATTAATAGTTTACGTGCTTTAGTAAGGATTATGGAGGACTCCAATGTGTGCAGGTTTCCTCGTGAAATTTGCCTTCACCATTACGAGTATATAATATGTACAGTTATATCGTGAAAACGCACATGATTTTTTGTATGTACGTATCCAACAGGTTTTTTTTCTCTCTTTTACATCTATGTCGTTGGGGTGCGTACAGTTAAGGGAACTGGTAATTTGTCATTATAACTTTTAACTTTATTAGGTGTATAATTAATGTATGGATCTTATGTTAAAGAAAAGCTTTGAACAAAGGTTCTTACCTTACCTACGTTGTGAAGCGAGAGGTTCTCTGATTTTTATGGAGGAGCAAGTAGAAGAAAAACAAATGTCGTAACATTCTTAAGTAATATTGAATACTTACATTTTTTTCTATTGATTTGCGATGCGATTACCAATTAAAGTCGATATATTAAATTATGGGTTTAGTTGTATTGTCTCGGGCTGCAGTTAACAAGTGTGAATAAAAGAGGCTATAAATTGTCAAATAGCTATCTAAAAATCTTACCTGAGATACTGAATGTGCCGTGTTACGTGAAATAAAATTTTACGATAAGGAGGCTGTATTGAAATCGTTTCCTCCCTCGTTTCTTTTGCACGGATTTAGAATACTGATGTAACGCTTTGACGGGTTTTTATCTACGCTACGGAGGCCTTTGTTCAATTATTTTTAAGATTAAAGAAAGGCTTTTGAAGAGTTACCGATTGATTTTATACTATAGTAGATACTGGCGGGGGTTCGTGATTTTCTTCGAAGAGACTTTCTTATCGATAAAGGGAGTTGGATCGTTTATCTAAATTACTTTAATGTTTATTTAATTGCTGAAAGTTTCTGCTGAGGAATACATGCAATCCACGTACATGTTTGTGGACTATACATCCTGTATTAATTACTAGATATTAGCATAAACGGTTGATATGTTCCTGTCATTGAAATACTAAATATGAAACTTCACACTATGATGACCATCATCATACTTTTAGCATTCCGCTTTTAGACACAAGTTTCTTCTAGGAATGAGAAGGGACGAGTCGATAATTTTGAACGTATTCCGGAACCAAAAAAGCTATCCTATGAAGTATAACGGTCTAATGAAAGCCATTTTGATTCACAGTTTGATTTACCTTCTGAAACATGGAACGGTTTTAAAAAAATAGCCGCTATCAGTCACCAATATGTCGAGAACCGATCGCGTCTAACATTAGGCGTCTTACACACTGACTAAAATTTGCAACCGTGTAAGTCGCTAGTATTACCAAGGTAAGAGTTAATATTCTCTTAGAAATTCCCTCAACGATCAGGATCGGGTCGGGAATAAAATGTTCTCCGTGAATTTTATATTTCTTTGTAGTTTTACAAATCAAAGCGTTCCATCTCTACATGTAAAGGCGCTTTGACGTATAACGTGAAGTGGTATACAGGCATAGATTTGGAGAAAGATGATTGGAAATAGCTAGAATATTTTATAGAAGTAATCGTGGTTCTCTGGTTCGTAAACCACGTTACGGGTAGAGCGTGTTTGCATAAGTAAAGTACTTCTTATGAAAACGGTAACAGCTTGTTTGAGTTCTGTAAGCGTTTTGGCTAAATCTGAGAATGTGCACGGAACTTTTGAATATGATTGTATATTAATCAAAATTTCTCACATGAGCCTTTTTCTGCGTGAGACACACAGTTTATTAAATCGGACGTTAGTATTAAAAAAAAATGTTAACAATCTTTCAAAATATGTAATATGTAGGTAGGTTCATATTTTTTTCTTACATTTGGAGTAATTTATAATAGAAACGGTGAAACCATTGAATGCATTTTCATATATATTTTTGTGGATTGAATCTAAAGTTGTTTTTGCTATTGCAGCTAAAGTACGGTAAATACTTTTCTTGTTCCAGCACTATGCTTCAAAGTTGCAACGTATAAATATGTATCATTTGTCCCTAAAACAGTACACTGCCATCTAGCGGTTATAAGAGAACTAAATGTATTCAATGAGTCTGATAAATTACGTTCGAATTTAACACGGTTGAACCACCGATATGTCATAATCTTCACCATCAACCCTTTCATCCTTTAACTTTTGGGATGTGGTTTCGTCTTTGAAGCGTTAAGGTCATACTCTGGCACGCTGGCCATGTAGAGGTTGGAGCCTCATACGCCTTAGAGAACATTTATATAACTCTAAAAGGCTCAAGTGTCCTGAGAATGTTTAGAAAACCGAAGCTCTTTTTCCAGAACACAAGCTCTATTAATACGTAATTTCAATCGTTCCAACGAGTAAAACACGTTTGCTTTGCGGAAAGCAATAAGAATTAATATTTTGTCATAAACGAAACGGAAAACAAAATACAATAGCAATTTAAATACAAAATTGCCATTTTAACCAGTGAATTATACAAATTGATAGAATTTGTTTGATAATTTTGCAAATGAAGCTATAATAAAATACAATTACATAGTTTGATGCAAATTAATGGCAATCGTTACGCTCCGCTTACTGCGGTCTTTGACCAGACATAATTAAAGCTGGAAATATAATTAATAAGTATGGTTTTATGAGCATCTATTAATTATTCTCTTTTATTTGCCAAAATCACTCGCTTCAGAAGTAAATAAAACGTTGGAAGTAAATAAAACATTGGATGATTTTTTGGTAATTAAAACTCCCTTTCTAATTACATGGCTTTTTGACGCTCACAATTATAACACAATTAACACAATTCCGTTAATAAACGAATACCCTTTACAAATACGATTCTAATATTAACCAAAAAATTTTCTATCTCTCAGAGCTACTGTCGCGAGAGAAAACTTTTACTGTAGCAAAAAGTAGAACAGGTCGGAACAAAAAAATTGTTAGGCGAAAATAGCCCACGTCATCTCGCAGAGTTCACACCAAAAGTATATACTCTACATCAAAATAGTTACAGCAGTTCCAACGCGAAAAGTTATTAGAGTAACAAAAAAAATGGACTTACAGACAGAAAAACATATCTATTCTCGCATTTATAATATTAGCTTGGAATGTAAAGCAATACATCGAACTAGTTTTGAAATTAGATTATAAATAGCTTTTTGAAATTACTTTCAATTTGGATTTTGAGAGTACACATAAAATTAATTAGAGTTTATGCTCCTTAGCTAAAATGTACTATATCTTTAGCATCAATCGCGTACAGTTGGTAGAAATTGTAGATTTTCAAAATATCTCACACGGGGACGATGTATTGTATCACTGTTCGTGTACAAAGGTCATGATCAGCAGAATTATATTACAGCCACCCCTCAACGAACGACTAGCGTATAAAAGCTTCTGTATGGCCCAAGTTAGGGGCTGTATGTATTAAATATAAATATATAAATATGTATTTACAGAGCCTTTTTCTAATATAACAATTATATTAAACTATATACTAATACGTGAAGAGAAATGCTTGAACACCCTTATAAAGATATTGCGCGTATAAAGACATTAATTAAACTATCGTATCGACTTAAAATGAGGATGTTAAGAAAATTTTTAGGTTATTGTATTATATTTAGTTCCGCACTAAACCAATTTAGAGAGAGTTGATAGCAATGTCTTTTTTGAGAACAGTGTCTCCACGAATTCACTTCAGAAAATCCATAAAAATAATGTAATTTAAATGAATATTTTTGAGTCGTGCGCTTTCTTTGAGAAAATTGATAGCAATGCTTTAAAATTACCAGAATTGTTAGGAGCAACTTACTAAGAAGGGGATTATAAATCAGTTGAAGCAGTATACTTGCGACTTGGACCAATCCATGTTCCTCTTGATAACATTATCGGTCGGACACAAGCGCGGGATCAGCGCGGACAATTGCATTATATCGTCCGAGATTCTCACCGCTCGCTTGCCAAGAACCGGATCAATGTTGTTCTACACCTATTTGTACATATACATCTAGTAACATCACGCCTACGTCTCTTTGAATAGGTAGACAAAGTAGTGCAGTCTCATATAAATTTCCCATATTTTCAGATTCGAGCTATAAGTGAAAGTTTTAAAAATATAAATTAAATTTGTACCAATTCCTCGATTGTTATGAAACTCGATGAACCATCCCTTTATTACATTTAATCGCATTATTTATAAGCTGTGAAAAAAGAAACCTTCTAATTTTAGAAAAACAAATTGGTATTTTTATTGAATTGTTTTATGAAAAGATGATTTGACTGATAAATTACACGCGACGGGATCAAATATAACGAAAATCATCATCGTCTAAGGCGTTACAGGCTAAGGCCCGCGGGTGGGCCTTAGCCAGGTCCAATAACTCCCTCCAGACTGATCTATTTCAGGCTTTCTCTTTCGAACTTCTTACACACATAGTGTTCAGTTTTCCTGTTTTTTCGTTACTGTCCAGCATTCTGAACAATAGGTAAGTATTGGCTTAAGTAGGTTCTTATAGAGAAGAATCTGGATGGGTTTTAAAAATAAAATACATTTATCTAGAATAATATTAAACAAGAGAGCGAATGATTGGTGTGGATGATGAACCCCCTGCGCCCTGAGCTGCCACCTCAAAGCTTAAGACTCAGCTTCGTTTGATTTCGGGTGTCGTTCCCATCGAGTTAGAATCAGTTTTAAGGAGCTGACTACTCGTCTTTTGCCCTTTGACCTTAGCATCTACACTGTGACATTAATGGTGTTCTTGCCACAATGCACGGGCGTAGAAGGTCCCAGGGGATACGACGGGGACGTGGACACATCGGAGTGGCTGGTACATGCATTGTTGTGTACTTAACCATTACAGCACTGCAGTTGAAACTATAGCCATTTTGTAGAAACCCGGTAAGCTCGGCACTTACCAGGCTTCACTTATACTATGATACCAACTTTTGCCCACGAAAATCAAATTCAAGTGGTACTGAATTTAAGATAAATTTGAGATAAATAAAAACATTTAATCGAATAATAAAGAAGGAGAGAGGATTCTAATGAAATATTAAGTAAGTACTCTTACAATACATTGAGCTAAGAGCCATTCTAAGTTGTTGGAAGTTAGTCGCTTAGAAGAGATAAGACTGTACTGGTCTGTCCGTGTTTTATACATCCGAGAAGTAAATAATTTACAATATTACCAAATCGACAGACTAACGGAGTGACGCGAAAATATCGTGTTTTTTGTTTATAATAATTACTTTATATGTTATGATTCTTGGAAAGTATTGACAAAGCTACTAACTGAATGTATTGTCATCAGTGACGAATATGAAGAATTAAAAAAAATAAAAAAAATTAACAAGTTAGTAATTAATACATGTTATTTATTTATTCTTAATTGTTTTTGACAAAAGAAGGACTTAATGCCAATTGGCAGCGAAATATAAATAAAATAAACGAAAGAATCTAATGTTAACTTTTTATACATCATTTCTGCTGTCAAAACGGTAGCGATAAACGATGTTCTCTTGATAATAATTGGGAATGATTTTTTAAAAGGTTCCTCTAGGAAGGTCGATGTTTTATACAAATATGTTACTAGCTATAACGCTGTTTTGAATTAGTACATTATTATTTTTATAATTCTCCTTCCACGAATACAATATCACTAGACTTCCTTTATTTGGCATTATTGAAGGTTATTTTAACAAATATTATATTTCCATAGGATTATTTACGAGTTTCCAACTAATGTACTAACTCGGCAGACAAAGAATAGTTCTTTGAAAGACTATGTGATTGCCGATAAGAATATGGGACACGCTAAATATATAATTATCTTTTCGGTACAGTATGTATTTACAGTTAAAAGTTGTTAAAAGTATATGACTATTTTTGTGTTTTTTCGATAGTCGTATTGATTTCTTTTATATTGTTGTATTATGTTTTCTATTTTCTATATACAATAAGCAAGAAACTGTTCCTAAGAATCTGTCTGTGTCTACTGTAAAGCAAAATCCTTTTGCGTCTAATTATAAAAGTATCTAAGATGTAAATTATATATAGATATTAAAGCCGTAGATTAGGTGTAATGAAGTCACAAACATATTTAACTATATTTATAAAGAAGAACATAAAATTCCAAATTACGCAAAATCAAGACATAAAAATAAAGAAATCAGGACAATACTATGTTACAAGTATTTCCAAACCTAGGTTTAGTTTAATGGCAACCATAAATTCAGTATCGGTTTATTACCCATTTACGTGCCAGGAGATCAAACTTCCTGTAAGCATTAAATCTTGGTCAGGGTTACACTTGGCAGGCGGAAGTTGCCAAATCCTGCCACTATATATAAATGTATACTATGACATGTTACTTAGTCTTCTTGAATCACAGCCGATGACGTAATATTTCTAAATCTCGCATTTAGGTAAGTATCTACGCCTAATTGTCTTTTTACATTTATTTACTCACTTTTAATTATTGTTGCGTGATCTGCCATCTATTTCTAAATCAATAAAACAGAATTTACTCGTATCTCTAAAATCTGCTCATTCTTTCGTAATCTTGAAAATCGTAATGTCGCAAATTTGACCCCTGTAGCACCTAGTTTATATGCCCAAATAAACCCACTGCTGGGTACAGGTCATTCCATAACTGCAGGACCGCAAAAGCCCACCTCAGCACACAAGCTACAATTGATACAATTGACTACCATAATAAGTAGCCGCAACTTATGAATAACTTACAAACATGAAACAATAACTTATGAATTATATTCTCGTCATTTCGTTGATAGAGGCTCATCGACGCATCAACCTTACTTGGAATAATACGCAAACGTGATATGATAATATTCTGGAATCTAGATTAATGTGCCGGGAGTCCGATCTTCCCGTGCGTTATAAATCTTGCTCAAGACGACACTCGCAAGCCGGAAGGCGTTACGTCGTATCATATCCGTGGTATACACTGCTGGTATACTGTAACTTAACGTACGTTATGTACGGAAAGCAGCAAAGGATGTTGCGATAATGCCAGAGATGCTTGTTGTTTAGTGTTGAGGAAAAATTTGTTTAATCGGTCACAGTATGTTATTTAAGGTGGCAAATAAACTCAAATGCTCCGTAGCTAAATAATTCACTTGGACTATCACATTGTTCTAACCTACGAGTATATACAACTAAGCAATCGTGTACAGTATTATCTATGCAATAAAAAACGCAATTTAGAAGGCTATTGACCAGTAAACCTAAAAAGACAATAAGCCGTTAGCTAGTTTTTAGTAGAATTAAATATTCGCATAATCCGATGTCGTAATAGAATATTATAAAGAGCGAGGTTTAAAAAATTAAAAACTGCCCTAAAAGTAGTAGAAAAAAGGAAAACTATGCATATGTAATTTCATCAGCACCATATTAATGTTATTTGCAATATATAGACTACAATACCAGAACAGTGTCTCTGAAGGTATCGCGTTCTCTTTATAAATTATATTCATATTCTATTATACTTCCACAGTTCAAAATGGCGATCCGTTAGCCCGGCCACTTCTGCATCTGCTGGCTGAAGTTTAGAGTCCTGGTTTTATTTATATTTGTACTGCATACGAATTTTAATCAAATTCTATTTTAAGTTTTCATTTATCCCTATATACTTCTCGTTGTAGGGTTGCTTTAAAAAGGTATTCTGTATTCTTAGTAGAGGATATCGTCTCTCAGGACTCAAAACCACTCTTATCTCTATATATAATTTCAATGTAATCAGCTTTGGGTGCTTTGACGCGCAAATGATATACACAGACTGTTACAGTGACGTAGTTGCCACACTGTCGTTATAAAATGTTTAGAGACCTTATTAAAGCTTTGTACAGTAACATTTTGTTACGAATCGGAGCAACATTATCTAATGTTTTCATAATAAAATATTCAGTCGTTAGCAACTAATTTAGTATAAGTTAAATATCAATATCGTCTTAAAATATTAACTTTGGTCGAACGGTTGTAAGCGCGACTGCCGATCGGGACGTCCTGGGTTCACATTCCGGGTCGGATGCTATTGGATTTTTCTAATTTAGAATTTCTAGTAGTGTCTCGGGATCTGGAATTGTGCCCGGTGTATGGAAATAGGCTCACCACTTATTCCATGGGACTTAAACGTAATTGGTGAAACGTGGGAGTATGCTACCCTCCTGTACGCCTTCGGGGATTACAGGCATGATGTTACGTTTTTAAAATATTTGATAGCAGATGTGTGGCAGGTTCATTACTTTGACGTTTGCAATGCATCTAATGATCGTCATCCTCATCTTCGTCAATCCTTTCTTCGTTCCACTATTGAATTCGGATCTTTCTTCAGTATGACTAAGGTTAAGGCCATGATCTGCCACATTGGCAACGTCGCGGTTGATAAATTACGCCTTAGAAAGTACATATTATGATTTTTTTTAATGTGTGTAGGTTGTCTTACGAAATTTTCCTTATCAGTTCCAGTAAGTAAGTGTAAATATTCAAAATCTGCACGAACTACATCGAGTTGTGCACCAAAATTTGAAGCCATTTCAGCCCAGGATGGTGTGCTAAATTATACACCAGTTGTATGTCATTTCCCATTGTTCATTGCATTGCGTTTCGTAGAGTTTAACTGAATTGTTAATGTAGCGGTTACAAACGTTGACTTGTAATGCGAAGATTAAGACTTTTACCATCAATCAAGATTAATAATTATGAGTAGAGCATGATAATTAGTTCCGTGACTAAGTGTAATATATACATAGCTATGTAATTAAAAAAATATGAATGTTTTTTATTTGCTATCTGCTTATCATGGAACGAGACAGCTAATAAACAACGGCTCAAGAAGATCAGATACTGCCTATTTTACGATGAGCTGGTCATGCGTGACGTTGTCAAGGTTTTATTATGTTCGATTTCATCTATTGTTGACACAGCTGAACACTCACTTTGCATCTTATATGCGAAAATATCACAGAACGAACACGTCTCTATACACCTACCTCCTCACAATTCCTTATTAAAATGTATGACTTGGAAATTTAAACCGCAAGAAAAGCTTGAAGTTCGCTTTCATATTGGTATTCGCATAAGATATTAAATATTCAATATCGAATCGACAATTCCGTGGTAGAATATTGCATGATTTGCCTAATAGAAAATTGCATGATACGTCTATAAAATAATATGTAATTGCGTCGTTGGGCCAAAATTGGTTTGTCATTTACGTGTATATGAAATATTTGTAGAATAATAATTAACTAACTACGATGACCCAACGACCCAAAATGAGTCTTAGCCTGCGACACTAAAATATGCCACTTTGTTCTGTGTGTGTGTGGGCGCATCCATATTCAGCCAGTTCTCTAACTAAGAACATAAGACCTACAAGTA
This sequence comes from Parelbella ahira ahira, assembly GCA_018244795.1. Lineage (NCBI taxonomy): Eukaryota > Metazoa > Arthropoda > Insecta > Lepidoptera > Hesperiidae > Parelbella > Parelbella ahira. Next base: position 21,882 of record DWME01001805.1, read on the forward strand.
CTGACTTACGACTGTGAAACATGAACACTGACCCAAAACGAAGAACAAAAACTGTTAGCCACAGAAAGAAAAGTATAACGCATGTAGATTAATAGGTCAGAGTTTATAAAACATATACTGTGACGTATTATACTATAAAGAATAGAAGTGTGTTAGAGACTATTTGATTAAAGAAAGCATTATAAATAATACCTGGTCACTATGAATAATAGAAAGTCGAAATAGGTCATATGATTAATAATTACTTAAACTTCATTATTAGGTGAAATGTTTGGCTATTATGAATATTTTTTCGAATTCTTTGGCCAATTTGATAAATGGATCCGTGGGTGCGAGGAGTGGGATCAAATACCCTGTATTCGGAGTGGGAAAAAACCCGCTGACTATTCAATTTACTTTGGAATGAAAACCAATATAAATATAATATTATTATTATTACTTACATATATTTATTTTGTAGTTTGTTGTTATGACATGCATAATGTTTATTGTTATGACATGCATAATGGATAATTTTTTAATGTCTCGGCATTATGAATAATTCCCTACGAATCAGTAAATAAACATATAGGTATATGACAAAAGAATCATGTAACATAAAATCAAACTAGAAAATAAAACAAACATTAATTCTGTTGTACCATTTCGCAATAAAAGGTACTTCCAACGGAATCCTGTAGGTACTTACGAATTGGAGTCTCCTACTTATTCGTCTAATAAAATGAGTTCCTAGAACCGCATTCTCAAGACTTACTATGTATAAACTGGTTTATTAACAACATACAACGTAATTTTTAGACAGAGAGAGAAAGTTATAAATAGCTTTTTGTGCTGTAGGTAATCACACTTTTTATACAACTAGTATTTATATTTCTTTAGCTGAACTCTCATATCTGGTCGGCAAAGGTAACAGAATTGCTCAAACGAATATACAACCCGACGAAATAATACAATTTCATATAAATCTCGTTGAAACTGGTTTAAATTTCATTAAAATCTAGGTCAACGTATTTCGAGAGAAACGTCGAGGAAGAAAAAATAGAAGAGCCGTTTTTCGGATGACGGTGTGGTTAGAGGGTATGTATTTTCATGTAAGTCTTATTTTTAACGGTATGCTTATTTAAACGCTAAAGAGCCTTTTTAATATATGTATTTATGTTTAAAATTAAAGCCGACCTCATATTATCCATATTTTCTTTTTATTATTCGCAACCAAAATATTTTTGCATACCATTCTTATTAAATTAACAAAACGCTTC
>DWME01001806.1:0-23137 GCA_018244795.1 Parelbella ahira ahira
CGTGGGAGTGTACTACACTCCTCTGCCTACCCCTTCGGGCATTACAGGCGTGATGTTACGTTTAAAAGTAGCCGCTAATTACACAATTGCGAATTAAAATGTTCGCCATTGTTTAGCTTCTATTACTTTAAGCAAAATTAATTCAGATTAATTAACATTCAAACGAGGATTATTGTCCCTATGGAGCGCGACGGAAGGGAATCTAAAACAAGATTTAAACATCTTTATGAAATTACACAAAACTTTCGAAACTTCCTTTATATCAATTAACAATTAACGTTCTCATTGTTATCTACTTTCATTACTTACTACAACAACTTACTTCCAGTGTTTCTTTTTTGTGCCGATGTATGTATATATTACAACTGTTGTTATCTACTAGCTACAGGCCACATACTTGAAAATACATGAACATACCGAGTGTTCTATAGACGTGCGAATACTTTAAATAATTTTAAACCTTCAGGGAAAATTTTAAATCTAAAGAACCGTCGCCTGCCGCACGCCGACATAAAAGCTAACACAATGCAAAAACATGAACTTTCAATCAATTATTACATTCAGATCTTCACTTGGTACATACAATTAACCGCAAAAACAAATTGAAAAATTTTCTTATTTAACTAAGCAGACTGATCTCTTAACTTCATTTTCTTCTGTCAACGAATGGTACTCGTTGGAGGAATGGGCGAAGAGGATATCCCCTATTAATATTCCACAATAGATGTAACGTAAAAAATATATTTATTTAACTTGTCTCAAGTTTGATCTCTAGTAAGAATAATGAATACTAACAATCATGTCTCTTAATATCGTTTCCGTTTCATCCACGGTCATAACTCTGGTCTGATTTTATGGTCAGACCATATCTTGCACTTAAAACATCTGAACGCTTCAGTAATCCCTGTCAATCTTGAAAGTAGGTTCTAATAAAATTGTGTTGTCAGCATATTAAACATTGTTGACAGCGTAACCAATCAGAGTTATTCCCTCTCTGCGACGTCTTGTACAACTTCTGCATATTTGGGGAGACCATTGTCCGCGTAGACGTTAAAGAGAACTAGAGACCTTACCTTACACCCCGCAAGATATCAGTATCATTTGTTAGTACTTGTGGCACTCGCATTTCGCTTTTTGTTGCAAACGTTTATTTTTAATTATTATTTATTGGTGACAAAACACAAATTGTTCTTAAAACAGCCGCTTCGCGTTAGAAATACATAAGTAAATATTTTCTTATCATTGCCAAAATTACGCAATGAAAATAGTTAACGTCGTTTTATATGCGTGACGAAGGCGCAGACATGTTCATTACTGAACAATTCTAGACCGTAATTCTTACACAGAATGACGCAGTACCAAGTAAGTAGTAACCACAATAACATCGATCGAAAAGAATTCGTAGCTAGCCCATATACGCGTATCATGATCGTAAAAACAGAGGGTTAGTGCTGGCAGAGGTCGTGCGTATATCCGACGTTATGCAAATGTAACGATAACACGGCTTTAGGGTCAATAAACTGTTACCTACTCACTTTTACGACATGATAAGTATATTGCTTGTCTTATACCTTTCCTTTGCTCCCTATTAGTTTTTAGGTCACGTAGCCGTTGACTGACTTAGAAATATGCTCTTTGTTCCAGATTCAATCACCGACACCTCGCTAAAGGTAAGATGAATAGAGTTTTCATGTTATAGATATGGTAATAAGATTTTGAAAGTGTTCGCTCAATTGATTTTTACTGAAACTAAAAGGCCTCGTGCGCTTGCATAAAGTGGACGGATTATGAGGTTGTTACCCTCGCCGTTAGACGGGTGTCTTGCAAAATGACAACACTATATTTGTTTATTACGACATGCAACACGATACATGGCGTTACACTCTATGTATAAATCAGCGAATCTTGAAGTCGCACTACCTGCCAATTGTTTAAAAAATAATAATCTATACCTTCGTACGTAACTTAAATTATCTATAGGTATATACAAATATGTAAAAGTGATAGAAACAAATATAAAGAACGATTGTAATGTTACGAAAAACTATGTAAATTCACTCATTTATCAATTTTATACTAGAGCGGAGCGAAACTTTAATTTGTTGAAACTACGTATATCAGTGGCTTACTCACATTTGTGAATAAAGTAACATTATAACAAAACCGTAAATATTATTGAGCAGTTATCGTTTTACTTTGTTGGTGAAGGAGTGGTGGGTGGTAAAGCAATCATGCTGATATTCTACAAAACGGTTTGTGATGCATAGTCGTCACGGACGTTCATGTTGATCGTTGTATCGAGTAATTGGACCTGTTGGCCAATCTGTCGATGGTTTGAAACTGTCTACAGCATGTCGGACGCTTCAATGAACACCGGAGTTATGGCTTCCGTAAATCACTGTTAATCGCTGCATATAAATTGATATCTTCGTCTATTCATAAGTGCAGAACTCAGGTATCCGCCTCCAAAATTGGTAATGAACTTGAATTATTGGAAGTAACATCAACTACTAAATAGTGGGTTTTTATATTAAATGAAGTTCTCGTAGCAATGTATATGATCGTAAATTGCAAACGATTTGGAAAATAGCGTCAATCTTCTCTGTCGCTTTTCGATCAGAGGGCATGTTATACTATTATCCCCACTTGTTATCATTCAGTATCAATTGTCAAACCCTGGCGAAGGTCTGAAAAGAGAGTTATTAATACCCGACAGAGAGTTTGGCCTCTAATCCACATCTCCCTCAAGCCGCACTGCAACTGAATAGTTGAGTATGATCCAACCTTCCATTGCTAAAGACATCCTTGACCAACAGTGGAACGTAAAAAGTCCCAACTACTTAAATTTGTGTCTTTTAAACTTTCCCATCTCCAATAATTTTTTACCCACATTATATATTATTTATATTTTGGTTTAGATTTTCAGCAGACAAATATGTACTCCATTATGCAGGGTCTACGTAATGGAGGCTAGCTCCAAGAGCTGTTTAATGTGCACCAATTCAAACGTCAACTCCGACGCGTTGAAGCCTGCGATGCGTCAAGTGTGGAAACCTGTGTCCGCGTGTATAATCACGGTTCGATGAGTCATGTAATAAATTTCCTCTCGCACATTTTTGAATTTAAGAACTCATTTAAATTTTTTTCAACCCCCTTTCTCGTCGTAGTCTTTAAAACGGGTCTTTCAGAGTGAGAGCGTTAAGGCTATAGGCTGTTACAGTAGTCAGGTGCAAGTTGACAAACTTCTCATTCATTTGAGAACATTCTTTTTGATAACTATAAGATGTGCAGATTTCGTTACGATGATTACTTTCATATTTATTACTTCACACTGATTTTAATCAAATTCGATGTTTAGTTACTTATTTAGATACTTATAAAGCACGAAACCTCTATTCAAGTCAACTGTATCATTAGTTTTAATTAGAAAGGGTGCAAAATACACGTCCACGGTCACTTGATAAGAGAACCATTTATATTAAAAAAAAAACGTAAAATCATGCCTGTTATCCTCGAAAGGGTAGACAGAAGAATGTAAAACACTCCTACGTATCACCAGTTACGTTTACGTCCCACGGAATAGGTCACCACCTATTCCATGGGACTTAAACGTAAATAGGCTCACGAGCCTATTGCCATAAACCGCACACACTTATAATATTGTATTATATTGTATTGCACAAGTATTGAATTGTATTAATTTACTTAATTTTATGGTTTACTGCCGCACAATGAACATATTGTATTGTCGGTTTTATTTAGTGATGCAGTAACAATTGAGTAACATGAGTGACAGATTCCAATATCATTAACGACCTCGTGGTGGCATTCTTTTGTTGAACTATCTGCCGCAAGCAGCAACGAATCAATAGTGGATTAATAGTCACCTATGCTGACGTGTAGGTTTGTTGAATTGCAATATGTAAATCAAAAGTCTAACCCGGCTCAATTCAGTTTTAGTTATATAAAACGAGTGGAGTTCGTGCAGTGATGCGTCAAGTATTCATTGTGTCGAGTGATGGGCCCGGGCACAACGTACATATATGACTCACGCTCCGACGAGCTCTATGTTAAATTACTTTCCATAAGCTATTACCAATCAATAGCGACCTATCTGCTGCCCTTATTGTATTTCAGTTTATGGACATCGGGAGTACTCAGCTATACGAGTATAGCGCGTATTAATTAACTTAGAACATCGTTAGGACTTCGAGCGGTTTTCATATGCCCACGCATTCAATGGAAATAATCATACATCGTATTTTCGTAAAATTGAAGGAAGCCCTTAGAGGATATGGTTGTTAATAGTTTTTGTCTTTGTCGTACGTCTCTATGAAGCTAATTATGAATACACGGACAAAATTAATTGTTCAACTACAGAACAAAGGAATTGTTGAGCTTTTTAAATAAAATCTGATTGTCAAGTCCAGATATAATATCACAATAGAATTGTTCATAAGTTATTTCATTAAATATAAATCTCGAGAAGTGTTTCACCCGAAAATTTACTAAATTGAAAGAAAGATTTAAAAATATAAATTAAAGAGAACCAATGCTGCGGAAAGCTCTACTAAATGAGAAACAAATTTTCAGCAAATATCACGCATGTTATACGAACGCACGAATATATGTTTACAGGTGACTTGTTTGGGAAGAATTAGCTAAATTGATTAAATAATTGATGGCTATTAACTCAGAGATAGATCACACAAAAAGGAAATGAAAATCTTATTCTGACCTGAAATTGGGTAATCTGTTTGAACAATATCCAGCGTCGACAACATCTCGGGGCAAACCTTCCAATATTGCGAGTTACGCCTGAGTGAAGTCTTTTAATTAAGGCGACAGGGGTAGGTGCGTGACGTCAACGTAGGAGTTCGTGGCCCATCAATTTCTGCTTCACTTCTGATTGTTTGAACCGGCCTCATTAGTGGGCGACACGCCGGCCCTCCGAATGTCGCGTAAACTTCGTCTTTTAACTTTTGGACAATGTAAGCACATATGCTTTAACTTTTCCATTACTTTCGTATTCTTGTAGGTAACTCTCGGTTGACTCTTGATATCTTTATGTAGTTTCACGTTGGTAGGTTGAGATTGGGATCTTAAATCTTCGCGAGCTAATTTCGATTTATATTTGTACAAACATTGTTATATGTACATTAGAATGTCAATACAGAAACTGTTAATAAATAATAATGTACGGATACGTACAGAAAAGTAATTTATTTGAGTTTCCCTCATGTCACGGCGTTGAACTTACGCTTTCAGGAATGTTCTATTAAGGGGCATATTGGCGAAGACTTGACTTTACAGCTACATAAAGTTTCTTTTTATATAGCCGAGGTATTTTTTAATTTAATCTAAGAATATTTTACCGTTTATTTTCTGTCTTGTTGTATTTGTGATACGTTTGTCGCGGTTAAAGTAATCAAAGCTTCATAGGGTTAGTTCTTTCGACTGCCATAATATTAGTTAATGTAAAACGTAACATCACGCCTGTAATCTCCGAAGGGCTAGGCAGAGGAGTGTAGTACGCTCCCACGGTTTACCAGTTACGTTTAAGTCCTATGGAATAGGTGGTCAGCCTATTGCCATACACCGGGCACAATTCCAGACTCCGAGTCACTACTAGAAATTCTAAATCAGAAAAAACTAATAGCAACCGGCCCGGGATTTGAACCCAGGATATTCCGCTCGGTAGTCGCGCTTGCAACTGCTTGTCACGCTTGCGCTTGCGTGCTAGACCGGTAACGTCACCATATCAAAGGAATGTTCAGATATTCCATTAAAAACTATAGAGAATCCTAGGATAATACGACGGGAACGTGAGACTAATTTATTACGTCTAATATGTTCAGAAACATGTGTAATTACCAGGTTAATTTTTACGCAGTGAACATCGCCGTTACGGAGATGTGGCCGGCTAAGATATTGAATATTTTACTAACCTGCCGTGATAAGAATACTTAAACGGCTCACTCGCAACTCTAAGCACCCTTTTATGCTCATAAGCGGCGTAAAACGCTGATACTACAATATTTCTTCACAGAACGCAATTTTAAGAGGTTACCGTTTAGAATTCAATTTTTAACGATTCTCATTCCATTTACAATATTACCACCGAATATTTTCAACCCATAAAATAAAGTATCACTTCGGTGAACGCGGCACGCGTAAACTTTTCGCTTATGTTTCCTTTCGCACGAATATGGTAATTGTCCTTCGAGGAAAAAACAACGAATACCAACAAACTCTCGGCTAAATATTTGAGCAGAAACTTCACACAATCCATCATTATGCGATTGATACACTCCAATAATACGAAAGTTGTAATATTGATAAATTAGGTGCTTCAGCGTGATTTATATGTTTGCGTTGCCGTGAATAAAATGATTCAATTATTGTTTCGGCTGAAAATATCGCGAATAATGAAGAGTGATTTTGTAGATACCCTCCCTATCGACAGTTAATGGAAATAAAATAAATGTTTTGTTATCCTGAAGGAATATTGTTATTTGATAACGCCGCCGACCACCTACAAACGTTACATTTACATTTGTAAGTATTTTGAGGATTGTTTTATGTTCTAATGTTATTGCGGCGACGTTTTGTTTTAATTTACCATTTTGTGTTTTGATTATATTATAGGTTACGTTACAAAGTGTTAGTTGTAGTGTTTCTAGGAACTAAATGTTTGAGAAAAAAACGTGTATTGTCGTACTATTGAATTACTAAATCCTTCCAGCCGGTACTCTAATCACGTACGGCCGTGAGCACGAGAGGGTCAGAGGATAACTTGCTCTGAATTGCCTGCAAATGTCGAGCCCCTTCAGTAATATGCATATGGTATGGTACGAATTGGAATAACATTGTAATCCTTTCAGAAGGTCCCTATTTAAAGTTATGAAAGGCTTATACAAACAAACATCAATTCCCACGTCACATCATGTATGTTTTGTGTAATAATTTAGTAGTTGGTTTTATAGACGGTGTACTTATTTCTTTTATAAGATAATTTTATCCACAGTGTAAATAATAATAAGAATGTAGATAAAAAATTAGAAACAATGACAATATTTGAGTATTTCGTGCTGAGATCACAGGTACAAACGTGTAGGGTAGGCAGACACCGCAGACTGCTAACTATTTCCGTCCTTACGCACTTAATGTGTTTGTTCCTTTTGCATTCATGACTCTCCTAATATACGCGTTTCAGATTTTATTGTTTCCAATTTATTTAAAAAATTTATTGAAGTGTACTCCTTTTTATTTTAGCTGTGGTTTGAACACAGAACAGATGCGCAATCATTATAATACCTTGTAATGGGAAGGTTTTGTAATTAATGCAGTTGAAATCTATCAGTAGTATAACAGCAGCCTTCCAGTGTGTTTATATGTACCATCTGTCAACTCATTTGTGTACATATACTCGTATGTATCTTTGAAGGTGTCTATTTTTGTTATATTAAATATTTTGTACAATTATATTTCAATTAAGTATAATGTCATAATGTATGTACAGTACCTATGCCTCATTGATAGAGTGGTTGCAAGCGCGATGGGGACGTTCTAGGTTCAAATCCCTAGTCGGGTATTATTGGATTTTTCCAATTTAGAATTTCTAGTAGTGACTCGGATCTGAGCCTTGTGTATGGCAAAAGGCTCACCACCATTTCCTAACTGATGAAAAGTGGGTGTGTACTACACTGCTCTGCCTACCCCTTCAGTATAGTTAATCCGTTCAAGTGGCGTTAATTGTTCAAAAAACCATTAAATATTTATAATTATAACGTATTTAGGTTTGCTTGATATGAGAATATTTGTCTTACAATTTTGCGAAGTTCAGCAATGTGTTATATTACTTGATCTACACATTAAAGTTAGTATCTACGATTCAACAGATTTGAACAAACAGCTGTCTAACTTTACAAAGGTCAATGTTGAGCTTCTAGTGTGCGTACTGAAGGACGTCCATATCAGTGCATTACATTACTACTTTGACGGTCACATAGATGTATCAAACATGAATAGTTTAATTCTGTATCTAATATGTCAAATGTATTTTACGCTGCAAACGGCGGCAGCTCATGAGGAAGGACCTCGTACAGGTCCGAAACTACTTGGCCATCCCCAAAAACGTACGTGAGTTAAGCCAGTAAATATATAATCATATGTCAAATGTAGGTTTTCCATTGCGTAAATTATTATTATTATTATTTGTACAAGTCACGCCCATTACGGGGCAGGCAGAGAGTAGGTGTCAAGTATTTCTATCCTTTCAGACCGGATGTGAATGTGCGTATATATTTTAGATGAAGAAATATTTAACAAATCAACGAAAAGTAATAAGAAACAATACTAAGATTTATATGTCCAATAGTACTAAAGCAAAAAGTCCGTAAGCTTTCTGGAGTATGTTTACAAATATTCACTCTGAATAGATAAACCGGCAAACTTGAGTTGTAGGTCAAAGTGTAACATTAAGTTCAGCAGTAAATTACATGTAAATTGTAAGCTTCAGCTCCCGCTCAAATATGCAATCGGCTAGCTGAGCTCGGCCTACGATTACGTACGCGAGCTTTGAATAGATTTGTGTTGAACCACTGGTAATTAGTATGGAGATTTTTATCTCTAAAGGTCTTATTTCGTTCTAATATACGCAACGTACGTATACTGAACATGTGGTTATTAGCGGTAACTGTTTACGGCCCACTACTGGATCGTTTTCACCACAGCTGGAGGCCTGGAGTGTTCTCCAACAAGCTTCGTCAATCCATTGCCGTTAGGGATAGGGGTTAGTGGTAAACCTGTCTATCGAATTATTTTTAACCGCCTTAAAAGGCCTACGACCTGGTTTAATCATTCTGACCTTACTATAACCGATACCTATCGCTTATCGTGCCCTCTGAACAACGAAAGATCCCGTCAAATTATGCCACCAAGGATCCCATCCAAATCTTATCCAAGATTTCTTGAGCGTTAAAGATAGATATCACATATAATTACACAGGCTTGAAAACTGCGAATTGTCCACATTTTTAAAGATTGTTACCCGAAATGACATCAATATATGTATATAAAAAATTTTACCACTCTGAGAGAAAACACGAGAATTAACCGTAAAATAAACCATATGAAAATTCGTGTACACTTTTGGTGAAAATAATGTAATTTGCGGGTGATAATTAACCCACCAATGCTACCAGTTCAAGTAACGCATGTCAATTAAAGTATTTATTTACGGGCCCGCACTGTTATTAAAACAGCCTGCTGTGGATGCGGTGTACAGTTGCAAAGCAAACAACGAGGCTGACTGCGTCCGAATCGTGTATCCGATAATTGTGTCATGTATTCCGACTAAAACAATTTGAGCGCTAAGATCATCCTATTTAATACCTTGACGTGTTATTGACTGCCGCGGACCGAAAATTACGTGACAAGTTAGTGTCAACAACAGATAATGATGATGATCATCATCATCCTACTCCCGTCCACTGCTGGACATAGGCCTCTCCAATGACACGCCAGTGAGCTCGATCTTCCTCTCTTCGCATCCAACAACTATCAGCCACTTTGCGTATATCGTCACTACGCCTAGCTGGAAGGCGTCCTACGTTACGTTATAATATAAGATAATGATGTAAAACAAATGTTACAGGACCTTTAAATAGGTATCTGTAACTATAGTTTATAATTTATAATAATTGCATGAAATGTTGCAAGATAAATTGCAAGCTGTGATTTACGTAACAAATGAAAAGTGAACTAAAAGTACTAACAATGGCACGGACTTACATTAAATAAACTTGTGTTTTACTGAAAGCAGTGTTAACCAGACCCGAAAAGCTCCTTGGGAGATTCGCTGTGCGACGACATAAGTTCACCAGTTACAAAAGGGGCAAACATAAACACATTTTCGAAAATGAACTGGTAAATTTCAGAAGTCTTCTCATACACCTTGGCTACCTTTGCGGCTATTCATTCCTGTATGTTTTTGATTATTAATTCACTTACATTTATATATATATTAACTTACTATCGTCATATGTTGGGATACTGAAAGATAACAGTGAATAAACAAAATATATCAAAAAAATATTTTTACTTTTCAAAGTAATTCTGTCTCTTTATTGTACGGCTGACGCATATTTATTTACATGTCTAGGATTCTTTTAAAGGATTCTGAGCTCTATTATATATAGGGCCTCATGTCTAACTCACCTGATTGACGCCCTACAAAACAATAGACGAGGCTCTGGCGAAATACTAATCGCAGTATCACGCAACCTACCTAGGCACAGCTAAACGCCCTGGCCTGGACTGGCAGCAGCATTGGCGATGTCTGCTCTTAACCCTTGTCAGTCCTAACGGAGAACCATGTTCAACAATGCTACGATAAATGTTTTTATAATTATAATGACTATCATTCAAGATGAGTTTCACTTCTTCACAGGTACAGATATCGATGTTATTCCATAGCACTGAAGAAAATGTTAAAACAATGTAGCATTGTAACGATTCAATGATCACATTATAGATGCTACCGTGGACTGTTACGAGATTTGAGTGTAGTTCTATCCAACCGGGAAAGTGCAAATTGAAAATGTTCCGTGCTTCAATTATCTACTTAGTGTTTAGTAAATACAATCTCATCAGTATTAGTTGGAATTTGGTACAGTTTTAGAATGAACACGCTTTAACTACACACCCGTACCCTCTCGTATTAACAATTTAAGTTAATTACAGTTGCAAATAAGACAGTTGGTTGTGTGCTAAAATAGATCCTAAAAGCTAGTCTATGTAATGTTGTATAAGTTTATAACTATGCTTATATATTTTTATATCAGGCAATGATACAATGTTTCGCTTTTTTACCTTGTAATCGAACGGAAATATAATTAATATCTCTCATTTGAAAATTCCAAACGTTCTCATAAAATTAAAGAATGCTCTACCAAAGAGTAGCAGCGAATGATACTTATTAAGTCAAAGATTGATATTTAAATTTGGTCACAAACGGATTGTTGCTCCTAAATTTTATAATACAGTTATTTTATAATGCCTAAAAGTTATGTTTAAAAAGATTAAAGACGACTTAATCAAATATTAAATTGCTATAGTCATAGTTCCCTCCATCCACTGTTTATTTTGCATACATATTTTATGTACCTTTATATAATGTACATAATCAGATATTGATTTTCTATCATTGAATATCCCATCAAAATCTGTTCAGTCGCTTTGTACATTACACTTAGATTACAATCGTATATTCCAAATAAAGAATTAGACGACACAAACAACAGAGACGCATTTAGAGAAACGCATGCTTGCGTTAAGATAACGTGTAATTTTTGTAAGCATAAAAAAACATGATTACAAAATCACAGAGATAGTTCTGTTCAAATTGTATATTATATAAATTAATACAGACAGCTCAAAGAACTTCATAGCAGTAGAGACGGCGACTCGACTAATTGCAACAACTTCAACAAGATATATCTCTATTTTTCTTTTGTACCTGGTTCGTGAAACACAACGGGCTCGTTAACTTATAAACATGCAATCTCTATATAATGATGTTTATAATTTAGAAACAACGCCAGACACCCGCGGTAAGTTTATCTGGTAGTACCTACGTTTTCACGTTACTGTATTGCCTTTTAAATTATACTGTGGCTGTATGCAGACACATGCTTTGTCGGTAAGCTTTTTATCTGCTAGACAAAAAAACGTGAAGATGAAAAAATAAATAATATAAATATTTTCCAACGCGGAACAAACAGCCAGTAATGGTTTAGTAAAAAAATAAATTGATGGTCGTTGCATTGCGGCGTTCGCGGACTCATTTAGATAATGGCTCATGAGCCGACTTTCCACGAGTAATTAAGATTGATAGGTTCGCTATTGACGTGTAATTGTTTTCAACTTCTAATTGAATTGTTCTGTGGTTGAGCACACTGTATGTTTATGGGTCTGTACTAATGCTACATGTTTCTACTAAAATTATTAAATAAGTTTTCCAGCATTATTTTTATTATTTTGCTATCCGCTGTAATGATATTGATAATTATCAAAATCGAGTTCAGTTAAACAGTGCTTGAAATATCTAAGAGTTGATAGTTACGAGTATAACTGTATTAACGGTTTGTCTCCTAACAATATAGTCACTATAGCAATTGATACAGAGTAACAATCTTATTAACGACTTGTACTAACACAAATAGATCTATTCCTAAAGTGCCATTCGGACTTGCGCGACTGCCGCCTGCTTGTTTATCACTTTCTCTTATGACACCAAAAGCTTGTTTTAAGAATATGTCCATCCTTCCACCAGCTTTTGTATGTCCACTGGACATTTGCTTACCATCGCTACTTGGAGCCACTTCAGGTGGTGCTGAGCTATTTGAAACTAATATCCCGCTATGTTCCTCATTAAAAATGTGTCCCATTTTTTAATTAACCAGAAACAAATTTTTACCTTAACCCGTAACAGTGGAAGTCGTGGAGTTTACTCCGCTACACTGCCGACACGGCTTCAACGAATTAGGGATTAGGGAGCAACTTGTTTATTAGAAGTTGTTAAGCCGCTCTCAAACCTATGATAAGATTTAACGACTGGTCTCGTTCCATAATAACAGAGACCGTCTACCTTAACATGTCCTTAGAAGCATGGAAATATTGAAAATGACTGTGACGACTTTACTATTACTTATATTATATTACTATTACTTATGTTATATTACTGTATCTAACACTTTTACTATTGACCAGCCATTTACGTAGAAGCCATCAATTCACCGACAGCGCCAGCTTAAACCCAATTTTCCCGACAGTTTGTGATTTGTAAACACTTCAATCTTCGGGTTCTTTAAATTTTTATACGTAGGTATAGTTTCTTATAATAATACGATTAGATATGAATTTACATTGCAACTCTAAGTGGTTTCACATTTTATTAATCACTTTGTGTTTATTCGCTTGTTATCAACCGACTTCAAAAAAAGGAGATTCCTAATTCACCTGTATTTTTTTGTATTTGTTATTTTCAAATTTAATGTATACCTACAATAGGTTAATACCATGCTTTTATTATTTAAAATAATAGTCGGAAACTGTCATATTGATAAAACATATTATAGGACAACACGGCCCAATTTTCCCTATTAAACTAACATGAAATAAGGTTAAAACTTGCCATAAGTAATTTAGATTGATTGAGTCCCTACGTACAGCCGAATAGTTCAGGCATGAACTAAGCGCTTGTTAAGCAATAAACTCAATAACGTTTTGATTTAAAATTAATTGATTTAAACAGAACTAATACACAGATTTGCCGTTCACCTATGATTACTTTTCAATAACTCATATTATTGATAGACACGGTACATTTTATCTCAATGTCTTCTAAATGCGTCCAATGCCAGTGCCCTGAGAAGCGTTAACACCGTTGATATACGAGTGTGTACGCGTGCACGCTCGTCATCTTATGTATTTAATAAGAATAAATATATAATCAAATAATTAGCAAGGAGAACTCAATTATTTAAACTTTAATCTCCCCCTTCGAAGGTCTTGGGTTCATATCCTAACGCTACGTATACAAAATTATGCACGTTTTAAAATTAAACGTCACGTACCGTAATTATGAAGTAAAACAGTTAGAGAAAACCTACGCATCGTAGAGTTCTTTACGATATTCTTTAAGTAATGTGAAGTCTCCCAATGTAGACAATAACCGATTGCTTTATCCTTCTTATTATGGGAGGAAACCCGTGTTCAATAGTCGATTAACGATGAAAGGGTGTTTAATAATAATAATTAACTCGCATAATCTCACATAAGTATGAAAGCAGGTGAAAAAACCAGTATAATCTAGTTTTTAACGACTTAAAACATGAACATGGAATGCGCCCAGTGACGATCCAGCGCGAAGCCCTGCAACGCCGACATACATTCGTGCCCCCGTAAAGTTATCGCTCGTCCATTACTGTACCGCAAAGCCATAGTCACGTCAAATACATTGAGCTCGATTGTACACGGAAACAAAAATAAACACCTTTAATACAAATAACAAATAGGTTTCGTAAAATAAATAAACTTCATATTACATAGGGTCTGTCAACACGTACTTGGGCAGCGTGGCAGACTGTGGCCCTAACCCTCTCACTCTGATAGGTGACCCGTGAAAAAACAGTGGAAATATGGAAGGGTTGATTATAAAACTAGGTATATAACTACGTACAGAAGTATGTTGAGTCTAATAGCACACACGGGAGGGAAAAACACCAGTTCTATGTAATTATTTATAGCCTCTATAACATGGATTGACTCTCTCATCCTTGTATTATTTGTGAATTAGGATATTTTGTTTAGTCGACATGTACGTTCAAAGGTGCGTATTTGGAAATGGATATCGGCGTGTAGCGATCGATGCGCTGTCAAATCAATCAGACTAAATCGAACATGTCACCAGCGTCGCTTTTAAAAAGAAATGACTGGTGCTTTAATGAAATTTACGTTCGTTTACTACTATTGAACAAAGTAATGTAGGAAAAACTGGAATTAAATTTTCCATCCATCCATCCATCCATCAGCCATTAGACGTCTACTATTGGAAATAGGATTCTTCCGATCGGCGCCACGCCTCCCGGTTCTGGGCATTCTGAATCCAGTAACATTTCGCTGTCTTTATCAGGTAGGTCAGACTTCCTGGTAAAAGGGTGTCCTACCCTCCTTTGATCAAGACATAAAAGTTATAATAACATATTTATTATATTTTTCCTTTTGGTACTCTGTAGTATTGCAGCCTGTTTAAGACAATATTTTAAGCTAGATATTGTCTTTTTTTAATCAATGTTTATAAGATAGAAAATACAAATATTTTGTACCGATACTTATAACTTACAGAAATTTTTGAATTTTCTGCTTTAAATTCAAAGCTATTATGGTTTTCTAGTTTTTGCTGGTAAACAAAAGTGTGATAAAATTTTTTAGTTTTTTCCGTAATGGATTTTTATTACGGTTCTATTTTATTATTGTACCGCCAATTGTGTTACCCAATTAGAGTTGTTCCACGCGTCCTCATGAGGGCAGTAGACAATACATCAAGTCATTGGTGATATCGCTAATATCTCAAAGCAGCCGCTTCTCCCACTTTACCTTTAGCCGCTCTGACGGAGATTAATGGTCACTAGTTTGTTGCGGTGAATGTGAAATGTGTAACAATTTGTGACAACTTTAGCCTGTTCCTGTGCTCCGCTCCGGTGTACCACTTTAAACATGATGAATTATGACGAGAGCAAACACAATTTGGGTGCTTTTGACGGCCAAAAAGCTTGCGGTCCGGTTGTGTTAGTCTTCGTGTTTCGTTAATGTAATTTGACAAGCGTTCCGCTACTTAAAACTTGTCCGTAATTTGATGGCCAAATGAATCAGGCACTTAGCTGTTAGCTTTGTTTAAAGTGAAAATTTTAGTCGTTAAGTCGACCTTTAAGATTTTAAAGCGGAATCCTGGTTTTAAAACTGTTGTTAAAATGTTATAAAACAGCAAAATATAAAACCTACATTTATATTTTTTCAAACGATATAAATATAATGAGAGGTCTGCCGTTGTGCACCCATCACGCAAAAACTACTAGATAGATATCGATATTTTTTTTTGTTTTACCTCTGGAACACTTGACTTCTAACATAAAAAAAAACTATTTTTAAAACTGCTATTTTTATAGAATTTTCAAGATTAGCAAAGTACATGTTTGCCTTCAGTATTTCTAGCTTTTCTTATCTCTGCAAAAACTATTATAGCAACATAAACAACGCAGACGAAATCGCAGGTATCAAGTGGGAACTGTTAAAAAAAAATCCGAAAGCTAAAATCAAAAGTGGCGAATGAATCTCAATTCGTTGTCAGCGCCAGCCGTACTGTTCGAAAGGGAGGACGCTGACATGTTCAATTTAGTGATTAATTTGACAGCGTATCCGTCGTTGCGCTGATAAATCCAATTTTCAGTAGGTGGCACCTTCAAACAGACATGTTGACTGAAGCCCCGATGATTACGTTCACACAAGCACTTCAGAAAATTAAACAGTGCTCTGATCATGTTTAATTTCATTCATACAAATATTAATCATTTCACGTCGATAAGCAAAAACGTCGGAAAGTGAAAAAGTTAATAAATTAAATGTGACAAACCGTTCCAGCAACAGGTCTATTGAAGAACGCAAACGATTGTTTTTTTACACTATTTGTTCGGACTGTATCTTAACTAATATATTGCTTAGTGTAACCATGAAATAAACTTCGTTAGGAAAACTGCATGTCTTATGAGTTCTTCATAATGTTCTCCGCAAATCTACCATTTTTTGGTCAGTGTGGCGTACTACGGCCTTAATGCTTCCCATTTTTATAGGGGACCCGTTAGCAATAGTACAATAAAAACGATCGGTGAAAATGTATATATAAGCAAACGTAAAATTTACACACATATATTTGTGTGTATATACATAGGTATATGTATATGGTATTTTCATTCACATGTACAGTGTAATACAAAAGGTGACTAAAAGGTAACAGTGCTTCAAAGTAAGATTAACTCGTAATTAAGTTGAGAGTAAAATTACTTAAAGGGTGTGAATTACTGACGCACGTTTTTAATATAGCTAACCGTCTCAGAATCTTCTCAGTCCTCAGTCCTTACTATTATTACGAGTGCATTTAGTTTACACTTAACATATTAACTAGACAAATGTTACAATCCAATTCATGTACTTCTATTACGAATTAATAATAACGAATTAATAACTTTATTGGCAGCTAATTTTAATTAAACTAGCCAGCACTGAGAATCCTATATCGGCAATACAACCAGGTCGCTTGCGAATGCCTAAGAACGCATCGACAATTGGCGACTGATGCTTACTCGTTAGCTATTTTCCTTACGTAAAATAACAATCATAAAAAATCCAGAAGTGGTTTATTTCACATTAATGCTGTTGGTGAGATACAACTTCTTGTGACGCACACTAGCTGGTGGGATAACGACTTCCGCAACGCTGAACTCAGCAAATACAGTACAAAGGTAAGTAAAACGACACACATACAACAAATTACTCAGAATATCTTTGTTGTGTTTCCATACGTGCAGGTTGTATTGCATTTGTCGTAGCATTCATAATGTTTACTACGTAGTGGACGTATTGAGATGATGTATCTGAAAATGTCTGTATTAAAAATAATAATAAATAAAGGCGTTGTCATATAGAATAGGTTTTGTCCGCTATTTAATGGTTTTCATCGAAGTTTACATTAAAGCCTCCTTGTTATAGAAGGTATTTTACATTTAGACTAAATAACAATTACAAAATATGAAGGAACGCATTACAACGATTCAAATGTGACTCAGATACAAGTTAGCCCTTAAACCGTATTTTTGTATCACTTAGAACACGCAACAGTAATTTTCAGATGTTGCTTGACTTGTGAAAACAGGGAAGCGCACATCAGTGGATTTGTCGTCGATTGTAGCGTCGATATCGATTTATAAATAAATAAAATCGTTAGAAACCTATTTACATCAGCAATAAACATATTCTGTGTACTGTAAATGTAATTTAACTTTTTCCCATCGCTCCACATTTCGACGCGTAACGAGCTTTCGCGCGCTCGTGTCATGTCGCCCGCTAACGAGATTTATACAAACAAGACTAAAATCAGCGCAGATTTCTGAAGGGAAAAATTCTTAAAAGACCCAATATCATATCAAAATGTATTCAATGTTATGTACATAACAAGAACATCAGATAAGCGCACTGGAATAAATTGGGTAGGCTTCGGGGAAGCAGCAATTCGGTTAGGCATTATGTCATGTAGTTCAACATTTATTTGTATTTGGTATTGTGGTTTAATTATATTAGGTAAAGATAACGAGCTTAGAATTTGTACGTACAGCTAGGGACATGTTATTATTGTAACTTGTAACCGCAAAAGAGGTGTAAGGCAATCTAAACTGCAGCTTAGGGCTCTTAAGATGTATCTTACGGCCCCGAATCAACATACCTGTTCATGGTGCTCTCTGTTATATACAGACGAGGCTACAGTGTTGCCTACTCAGGTAGTTAAATGCCCTGGGCGCTAAAGGGCAACAGCGTAAGCAGTGCATGAACTACATACATACATATATGCTCTGCAATCCCCACCCCCCATGTTTTGGTTGGGGATTATTAGCAAAACTCCCAGTGAAAGTGAACAATAGCGCTTATTTATGGCCTATATTTAGCAGTGGACTGAGACAGACTGATAATTTGACAAAACGGGAAGTAAATTTAAAAATATGACAGTTATCTCTTGGCAGTCGATATCTTATGTAAAAAGGTGTCTCATCCCCGTCACACCAGACACGAAACGATAGAGTGAATTTCAAATCACTAAGCTATCGCTGCATTAGGCATGCTCATTTTAAATATATGAAATGAAACTGAAATTCAGAAACAGCTTCGTTATGTGTATATTATTGTTATCCATCGGAGAATGAAGTCGTAGTATTGTTGTATGTATCTGAAAGAAACCATAAAGAACGGACAATCTTGGTATTTCTGGGATAATTAATGTACTAAGTCTACGGACCCTAGGATCCGTGTGGACATTTAACATAATCGCAGTATTTTTAAATATAACCTACGTGTCGACCTTTCTAATATATAACGTTATTAAAGTTTACTAAAATAATAAAAGTTTTCATTTTTCTGTAGACATCAATTCACTGACCATGCGAGATTTCCATTCTTGTTTTTCGCTCAATGAACGAAAAGTGAATGTAACTTCATATGAAATAAAGTTATGAGGGTGAAAAAAACAGTTTGGAATGGTACGTGTAAATAAAAATAGCGCATGCCTGCCCGTTTCTAATAAGAACTTGCAGCGCTTCTCTAGACGGGAAAACCATGAGGAGTTCCGAACATTTAAGTATATTATCTATGTTCAGTATGCATCATTATTCTAATAGAGCCTGAATGTAAGTAATAATAATACTTTACTCATGAATAGGTACGTGCATCTGAAATTTTGAAATCTGAAAAGGTAGACAGAAGAGTGTATTACTGCCATGCTTCATTTATTATGTTGTACGTCCTAATGAAGGAGGGTGACGTCAATGGTAACCTTCATACATAATTGACGTATTTATTTAAAAACTGAATTCAGCAATAAAATTCATCAATCACAAATAAAATAGGTACATTTTACTAAATTTAAATAGAGGTAATAATGATAATATCACTTCTTAAATTCCATTTGAAAACAATATATTACAATACACAGATTAAAATCGAAATTAATAAAATGAAAAAGACGTTATAATTATTTATCTAACATAATCACTTAAAAATTATTAAACAACGAAGGTCTCAATAAACAATCTCAAACAATTCTTTTTTATTTTCTAAGTGGTGTAGTTATGAGAAATACCCGCACTTTACGCTAAATTCGAATCAAGTAAAAATCATAAATAAATGAATTTTGAATAAATACACTTGAAATGAAGACACGTTACCTTAAACAAAAACTTAAAACAAAATCAATTTAAAACTAAAACGAGACTTATTTACATCGCAAACTTTTCACAAAGTGCCATCAAAATGAAAATATGTCACGAAAGAACGTTTTCCGATCCGTAAATAGAATAAAAAAGCATTTTTATACAAAGTGAGCAGATAATCGATGCTGTTGAATATTTCAAAGAGGTGGAACGTGATAAAAATATATACGTGCATACTGAGGACTCGTTCCGCTAGCCACCGGCAAAGCAATGCGATGTCCTATTTTCGCTGTAAAAATTTTTTTAATTGTTCCATGTTGATGTTCCATCTCGTTTTAAAAAGTGATGTTTAAGGCCATTGTCTGCCACGCCGGCCAACTGCGGGTTGACAAAGTTCACACGTCTTAGAAAACATTAAGAACATAAGAGAGAGAATCTTAGAAAACATTTTCTAAAACAGTACATAATCGCATATGACACACACATAAACAATTCGAACCTCTATTAGTTCTATTTAAGAAATGAGTTCGTTTTTTTCGCTTCCATCTGTGCAATTGGTACGAAGTATCAAAACAATGTTTATCTAATTGTACACTTGAGTTAAAAAGTGCTTTCGTTGATCTGACCAACTACGTTCCTAATCGGTTATAATGAATACAGCAAACTTTTACCAATAACGAATTTTCCACTCGACTGTTGTGAAACACGTACCTAAGCTGCGAGCGGTTATCAAAGGCTCCCTTTTACACTGCCTTCTGATTTATTTTGCAACAATTTAAAAATTTTACAGAGATAAGAAAAGAATCAGTCATGAATTACGCGGTTCACAAACATTGCCATTTCGTCACATTTATTTATTGAAAGGCCCTTCTGATCTGTTTCAAATATCACAACGTAATAAATAAGAATAGGACTAAATTATATTATTTATTCAATAGTACCAGTCTATTATTACATAGCGGCCATCTTAAAGAAAGTACTTATAACACTAGAGAAATGTAAGCGTTTTATATCGAACAATTTTATTTTCAAATAAAATAATAAAAACCGATAGCCTTACATTAAATCGCATAGAATTACAACCTGTAGCCATTATAAAGCTTACATATACTTATCAAACATCTAACTGCCAGCTCGCCGTATAATTTCCAAATAGTGCGAAAGCCAGCCCCTCCCGTCAAAACACCGTCTACCAGCGTATGCCGCGGTTATGTGAGGTAACCACACTGCATCATGCATTCGTGTGAGTGATCCTGTTTATTGATTCATGGCGGTAGATTTATGCTTGCCCTCTTGCTCTTAATGATAACTATGACAGAGCAAGAGAGACATAGCTCACCTCGTTGAGCAGAGAATCACGTGTGCGCGCAATAACGATAAAACGAACCTTACTTCCATAAAAATGTGCTATTCCTTCAAAATATTTCAATTTTGGCCATTTGAATTTATTACTAATAATATCGGTGCCATAATAAAATTTTAAAAAATCAATAGACGACGAATTGAATTCAAACAGAACGCGTTCACTATTGTCTGTTGCCGCCGGCGGCGAAGCAATCACGGTGTCGTAGCAAATAGTCTAAAGGGGTAATTAGTTTGTTTTGCCGGTTGGGGCACGTAACTCCGTCTTAGCTAAGCGCCGTCAAACAATGAGCTCCTCGTCAAAGTTATTGAGTCTGTCCCGTTTACTTATTTACAACCAAAGAAGCGATCTCATTTAATATTTAAGACACTGCGAAACGTAAAATATCTTTACTGTTAAGCTGATTAATTTACTCTATTATAAGTAGGTATATTTGATGTTAGTAATTATATCGAATCAAACGACATTGAAGGTATCAGAAATAAATCATTGTAAGGATTAATTTTAAGAGGATTCGTAAGAAGGAAATACCCTTGAAGTATCCTCGAACAAACGGGGGCGGGTGTCACCCCACAAGAAAGGACATTTAAAAATCATTTAATGATTCTCAATACCTTTATCCGTATCATACCCATTAAGGACTACATTAGTTTATAAGTGTTTGTTTGTTTCTGATACGTTTAGTTTTTAACCAATAGTGGCCTTTATTAACACAATATTCCAGTATGTTCGGTGACACCGTTGAAAACTCAAAAATTTTCCACGATACTTTTACAGTAATTTTTCGGACCTCATTTATGAGTCGCTACAAATTAGCAATGCTTCGTGTTGGTTCATTTCGCAAATTCCCCGCTCTCGCTAAGTTCTGGGAGCATTAAATTTTCACGAAATTGCTTTCGAACTTTTCCTCTCTCAATAAGCCGGCGCTCAATATCCGAAGGCATACTTAGAATCACATAGTTGCTATTGTGTATTAATTACCACCTGGTTACATTCTTTGCTCATGATCTCGCTTCGTTCGCTTCCAGTTATTCGTAAACTTCGCTCAACCTGAAATTATACGAATTTGTTGACGGCGTTCCCATAATTAATCATTTACTCAGCCATTTGCGTTTTATTTGTGCAGATTAAATGTGTGGAAACCGATCTGTGTGAATTTTATTCTCTAGAAAGTGTTTCACTCAGTCTTATCACTCTTAATAGGATCTTTTATTAGTAGCTCGAAGTATGGGTGCGTGTCGGATGTATGCCAATAGGCTCACCACCTATTCGTTGATGAAACGTAAACGTAACTAATAAAATCTAGGAGTGTACTACAATTCTCTGCCTAACCCTTTGGGAATTACAAGCGTCATGTTGCGTATTTAAATATACACGTATTCACCTATAACCATCCGAAAATCACGTTCACGAAACATTTTCCGAAATTAAAGTAAGCAATTAATAATTTGGCTGTTCCACATAGCACGTTGTGGTTAGCGCTCGTTCGCTGGTCACTTTATCCCGGTGTCAGAATTGAAAATGAACCGGTTCCGTAAATGGACTATTACCTCACTCCGGAACATTCTGGACGGCCGGTTGCCCTACGAATATAGCGCCAGCCGAACTTGCCTTAATAATTCAACAGTGCAATGCTTTTACAAAACCTGTCGGCGTCAATCCTAATTTAGCGTCGCCGATCAGGCCGCTTTCGGAAAGTGTCGCTAGACTAACCTAATGGAACTCTCCTATACTCCGCTGAATTTCGCCGATGCAGGTCTAAAATAATCGTCTATTTGCTACAATACAAATTTAGATTCTTGCTACAGCACTCCAATTATTTGTTTTAAAACTTGGTCGGATTGCATTTGATGTATGTACGTATTTCCGTTTGGACAAACGATACATTTGGAATATAACTGAATCAAAACATTATATTATGCGTGAACATATCATGTAAGTGTATACGGGCATAGAGAAAACTACATACATAGTGATAAATCATTGAAATTAATGTCCAATCATTAAGTTTAAACGGTTGCCAATTATTAACAAATAATGAAATAGTTTTCGATTGACTGCCTCGTTGATCGAGTGGTTGCAAGCGCGACTGCCGATCGGGAGGCCCTGGGTTCAAGTCCCGAGTCGGGTACTATTAGATTTTTCTGATTTAAAATTTCTAATAGTGCCTCGGAGTCTGGATCTGTGCCCGGTGTATGGCAATAGGCTCACCACCTATTCCATGGGACGTAAACGTAAC
>DWME01001807.1:0-23137 GCA_018244795.1 Parelbella ahira ahira
CCCATTATTTGACCTGATGTCCAATATGTTTTTGGAAAATATTTCAAATAGGTATCATATATGTGTACTTATTAATTATCATGTACAATAATATTAATTCTTATAAATCTGTGTTAAATATATAACTACATAAAAATGCCTTTTTCATTGAATGTTATAAAACGTTATCAGACCATGGAAAATCCATTTGTATGGTATGTTTACAATAACTGATACTACTTGCCTGTTGCAATAGTAGTGTGCATATCAATAAGTCGTTTCTTCTCCATCAGCTGTGGCAATGAATTCACAGCACTGGTCAGTCTCTGTGTGTTGTCATTCACCATACTCAGAGCGACATCGCTGTCCGCATCTAATCCCATTGATGTTTTCAGTTTTTTTACCTCCGCTTCTGAGCTCCTGGGAAAAATAGACGTATATTTCAAAATTAAGTGTTATTTAGGGTTCAATTTATAAAATGGTAGTGTTGCAGTCTTTGTATGATCTTAACCCTTCTCATTTGGAGAGCAGATCTATGTAGATACACAGGTTGATAATGTTACTTAAATTATTTTGCATTAACATTTAGAAGATTTTCTACACTTCTGTATATAATAGCTCCTTAAACTACATGATTTGGAATAATTATGCAGTCCACTTTACCTGTATTTATCTAAGTCTTCTTGTATAGCTTCTGCTACAGTTGGGAATGGACTACTCTTGTGTTCATTCCATAATGGATCCTTTGAGTCTAGGTCGCATATTCGGGATTTTGCCTTCTGTCCTGGTACAGTACTCGCAGTACTCTCTGGGACTAGAGCCCTGAAAATAAGAATAATGTATATGCAAAATATCATGTTTCATGTTGATCAAAAAATTGTCACCCTCCGACCTGTTGGACCGAAGACCTTAAAAGGCAGGTGTTAGCAGCTGAATGAGATCAGTGGAGGATTGGGTGTCGTGGCATACTTTGGGAAAGGCTTATGTGCAGCAGTGGAACAGTAAAGGCTGATATGATGATTTTGAACATGCTTTGCAATATTCTCTTCATTTGTTTTATAAATTATGAGATGAGTAATTCTCTTTTGTGGAAACAATAAGACTTTGTCTCCTTCCGTTTTTATCAGACTGAGTTGCCAAACTAGACGAAAAGGATTGATTCCTATTTTAACCCTAGATATTCGGCAGGAAAATACTGCTGTATGACAAAACAATATGTCCAGTGAACAGTTCTTAGTATTCAATACCAATTGAATACTAAGAACTGTTCAAACAAAATTTTATCACTAGCAGTATAGAACAGTTGACCAGAATGGGTTCATAGGCAACAAATAAACTATGCACATTAGCCATTCACTAAATATTATTGGTGCAAAAGTAGCTTAATAATACAAATCAATCCCAATTTGAGTTTATTAGTGAAGAATTTTCTATTTTGTAGTTATATCTGATACACAACAAAATAAATTTAAATATTTTAAAGTTGAATGTCTAATGGTATCAAATGTTGTACAAGAAAACAGTCAAATTACTAGACCTTTAGGTCGCTTCCTAGATGGGATTTATATAGCTATATAAATATATATATCCTATAAATATAAATATGTATTAACCTGTTCAATGATAGGTCCAGTACATCATGTGCCAAAGCTTGGTATGTCCATGTGTGATGTAATGGTGTTGCCATATCCATATTTCTGTCCAACAATATAAGCATGGGCCTTGTAAAACTGAAAGAGCCTCCATGCCCAGTGTTGCCATGGAAGAGATTATTTCTTGCATCCCAGAGATTGTCACGAAGTTTCTTGTCTAATTTTTTGGCCACCATTTCTGCCGCATTGCCTTTGCTACTTCTTATTATGGGCACATTACCTGTTAAAATAGAAGTATCAATAATATTAAACAATAAATTAATAGTATGACTAATCTGACTGACTGACTGAATCTTCTTTCTTCAGAGGGCACATTAAATAAGTACTTTGTCATTCATATATCAATGCTATTGATTGTAATGAGCCATAATTTATCTTATATTACTCTACTAAGCTCGAAGTAGCTATAAATATTTATATACATAACTTTAGCGGCCAACCTGTATTGGTGGGGATTACAAAAACCAAAGTTTCGAAGAAAATATATTAAAAGGTTTTAATATATTTTCTCTGAAGCATTAGAGCTAATAGGTATTAATTAGTGACTGACCAAAGGTTCCGTTTTGGCCAAAAAATCTAGTTTCGACCTTAGTTTCGGTTTCGGCTAAAAAATGGTTGTACTAGAGTGTTTGTGAATTATCATATGTCGTTCGGTGAGCTTCGAGGCACATGCATTCGGCAGAAAGGCATGAATCTGTTTTTATTTGGCAATTAACTATAAAATAAATGTCCCGAATTTTATAACTCCAGAACAAATGCCATATCTGTGTTTATAATAACATTCAGAATTGGTCTGCAATTCCAACCACTGTTCCTGACATAAAAAAATTTAAATATATTTTTTATGTACTTTAATGATTGTCTTTTACGCAATTAATTCTATTTAACTATCAGTATAAATAGAATATCCAAATAAATGTGATTTTTGAAATATCAGAAATAACACTCTATGCCTCACATTACTAGTCATAGAAAATTTAAAATACACTAGGTTTCAGTACTCTATAGTAAGTTTCAGTTTCTACTGAAAAAGCTGTTTCGGTCGAACACTACTAGTAATAAATATTGTTAAACAGATGAATATAGTCTAATTCATACTTGTGAGTACATACCAGGGGCTGTCCTACCTTCAAGCCTACAAATTTTAAACTTAAATTATAATCTGTGGTATGCAATTTTCATACTATTATATTATGTTTCATTATGGGGTAAGCAGAGAATGTCAAGTGTCACATAACTCAAACCCTACCTTGATGTGATTCTTTTTCATTGATCACTCACTTCAAATATATTTAACTATAAATAGTGTTATACTGACCAAGTGTAACAAATACAGAGAACAGGCTGTCCACAATATCATCCATAATGGCTTCCATTTCAGTGTCCTTGGTATCTCCTTTATTAATGGCTAGAAATAAAAAAATTAACAGAATTGCTACTGTGCAATGTCTTCAACATAATATTTATCAAAATGTTACAATGTTGATATACCATTGTGCATAAGTAATAAAGAACTTGAAGAAAAACTATATAGCAGTTTTTCAGTATGCATACACAAGAGCAGACCTCTATAGTTTTATTTATATAGATGAATCTGTTAAATAGTTTCACAGATTACTAGTTGCAGGGATCCCATATTTAGAAACCATATTTTTGTGTCTTAAAATTTCAAATCCTTATCAGCCTCATCTATTGACATAAAAAGCTTATATCCAAATATTAACTTTGAAATGTATGTGCATATTAGTTATTAAATTTTTTTATTTTTTAAGCTTAGCAGAAAACAGAAAACTTAAGTACTTTTTGATGTTCACTTACCATAGTATGATAAAGAGTCTGATTGTTGATGTTTCATAATAAATAAGTCATCCTCAAGGCAAATAAAATTTAAATACTGATCATAGATTTTATTTATATTTGCCACTGAGTTGGACTGTAATGCCGATGCAGCCAAATCTTCTAATTTCTGCCTTGTTATGGGACTTATGAAGTTTAAATGATATTGGTCATAAACACCATTTTCCAGATCTTGAGCAATCCGGCCAAGATTTTCTTCAGTCGGGGCGCAAAAGTAAACAGCGGGCACCTCTGGTATTTGATCCCTGTCTGAATGTAGCTGGCTGGAAATGGAAAAACCATTTTTGATTATATGAAAAAAACGATGTGGTCACAACAGACAAATAAGTTAATAACTTACATATGCAAAGTCACGCCGAGATCTCTTAATTCTTTCACAGATATCAATGGCGAAATTATGTCTTGACCTGCTCTGTCGTAAATCAGTACTTTCCATGATGGTTCCGTAGCCAATTCCTTTGATAGCGGAATATTCAAATTTAGCATCTGCTTGAGTGCATCTATAACACGAATGAAAGTTAAAGCCTACAAGTTTAGACTTATGATACGTTGGATGGAACAAATTCGTACTTAGTTGTCGTTCACGTAAAGTCGACATTTTGAAGTATGTAATGCTCTGCCATGAATTATTTATTCAACCAAGAAAGGTTTAATTAACACTTATGATTAATAAAGTATACTACTCTAATTCCATAATAATTGGTTATTTTCACAATTATTGATGTATTAACGTCAAAAGTGTCATTTCAATTTCGACACGTCGGTCTGAATGTGTTACCAGACCAATGTTTTCAACTTACTTTTATAACTGCTTTCAGAGTAAAATCTCCAAATCAATGAATTCTAATAATTATATTGACAATGATATTCGTGTTCTACAGCTCACGTGTATTTATTCCTACAATAAAAAACCCTGTGTTTCGTTCCACCACAGAATACGTGATTTCCTCAGCATAAGATCCTAAAGGAGAAATTCTAAAGTGGTAAGTTTCCTTACAATGTTTTTCTTCATCATATTGGCAATTAATGTATTGTAAGAATCACATAATATGTTACAAATGTATGCAGGTCAATTTAATTTATGTCTTTATGTGAGCACAGTTTTTACCGCTTCAAGTCTGCTATGATTACGATACATGTTACTGAATTGGAAAGAATACAATATTGCCCTTTTTAAAATCGCGATTTAATTCATCACCATATGCCTTTTTATTATTTTACGCCTGTACATAGGTCTCCTCTTTTAATATGAAGGTTTAAGGTCAAACTTAAACAAAATAGATAATGTAAAATTTTTAATCTGCGACTTGTTTTAATATTTTGGTAATAACTTTCATAATGGTCGAGGCAACATTACTATATGTTTGATAGTTCTAAACTTCTGAGTATAGAGAGAGAGATATTATATTCACATAGAGTTAATATTTATATAGAGTAGAATAGAGTATTATTTGTATACAAAGTAAAATGTGTCCATCGAAAAAAGAGAAAGCAAATGAGGCTACCTATCTGTCTCTTTCTACTGGCGCACGCATAGATAGCGCTAGCGTGAGTCCATTATTTGAAAAATAATGTGTTTTTTTGCTGCGCATGCGTCAGTAGTGAGATGCAGCGGTGTCTTCCGACTCTATTTGTAATATGTCTATGGATAATAAAGTTAATAATGAAGGAGAGAGGAATGTATTTGTGAAATAATGTTAACTCCACAAGCAAGAAATCGACCGCAACCATCTGCTTTGAATACTGTGCCAACACGTGAGAGAGGGAAATCTGGAAATTTATTATTAACTATTTCCCAATCATGTGATGCGCTAACTTTCTTGTTAAATGTAATCGCGCAGGGCTATGAGCGCATCGAATTGATAGACAAAAATATTTACCATTAATAGACGATAGCACCCTCTCCACCAGACCTTCCGGTTCTTCTATGATTATTATTTTTCTACTTTATACTTTCCAAGTAACTATAAATTATGATTGACTTCGCTATAACAACTGATAAAGTAACTTATTTTTGGGGTCTGTAATACGAAAATAAGTTGTAAGTAAGGTGTACTTTATCAAGTTTCATTGACATTTTTATATATTTGAATATATTATATGACATTAAAATATATAATAAAAATGAGTTTTTCAAAAAAGTATTTGTTTCCTAAAATGTGTGTAGATACCTATATATTGCAAAGTTAGAATTGAAAGTCAAAGTAATAAAAAATAAAAAATTTAGAGCAGAAGGCAACCTTCAAACTTATCCTCTTATAAGTCGGACAATCACATTATTCTGACCATCTGGCGAGAACTTTCAGCACGTCTTTGATCTTAGTTATAAGCTTGCGTGTTGAAGCTATAAAAAATTCTTAGGTATTTTTTGATAAAAAAAAATATTGATTGTATACGTTTTGAGGCAAGGTCTCTTTTGAGGCCATGGTACATATAGCAGTAATCGACCCTACTTAGGCTGTTAAATTATAAACAAATCTGCAAATCTCATGCAGCTGCAAACACGATGACCTTTTGGTAGTGTGATGAATCAGAAAGTAAGATTCTCATGTTCTAACGACGACATTTAAAGTTATGTATTTGTCCGAGGTGTAATGTGGCTTAAAAGGAGAAAGCCGGCTGTAGACAGGTCGGTAGACGCTGTTGGTGGTGGCAGGGCTGAGACCGACACCTCGGACTTGGCAGTGCGTGCGCGATGGTGAAAGGAGCTGTATCGCCATTTAGCAGAGTGAACGGTGTGCGGGCCGCCATGGCCGCATGTACGCGATTAATTATTTTTTGTGCCATATTAGTGAACGGTTAGTTGAAGCTTTTCGTGTATTTCCATTTATAAAACAACCCGCCTTTTTGAGAGCGTAATTTTGACCAGACAAATCGTAAAAAATCCAAATTAACTGGTTTACGAGTAATTCGTAAGATTATGCAAGTGTTTCAATGTGGGTAACGCTTTGGTAGTGATTGTTTTCATCGCTTTAGCGGTGTGTTGATAATCACAACGTAACCCGAGACCACTGCAAATGTTTCGGTGAAAGCTAGCAAAAGTAATCAGATCTCCATACTCAGTAGGAAACATAGCGGGGTACTTCTTGCCTCGTATTTTATCTGCGTTATTCGTAATTCGTTATTCGCATAATATTAGGATGTTTTCCTTCGGCTAACAATACAAAATTCCTTTTGATAAATTTGTCGTTATAGAAAGCAGGCGGTATTGGATTGTAGCTATATATGGGCTTAGTTAATTACGATTCGTCGCGCACGTTCTTTCTTTCACTTGACATTGAAACGTGACGAGCAAAAGCATATATTGAGGAGGATGTTGACAATAAAATGAATAGGTACCTTGTGGGTATTTCAACTTATGTTTATACATCATTAACTGTACATTATAACGTGACAAATGTGTGTGCTAGTTGTTTTCGGTAAGAGTTGTAGGTACTTGCAGCGCGCTCCGACTAGTTTAAGTTTCCGTCTAGGTAACTTTAACGAGACAGGTTTACGAAGTACTTAAGGTTGCTTGAATTCTTAACAATTTTATTTATAGAGTACCTAACTAACAAACTTTTGAATTCGGCCTCGCGGCAGACTGAGTTTTTGTGGCCGCCAACACACCACTCGTGTTCTGAATGAACAAATGTCCACGAATACGTTGTACAATGACAAACAAGATTCAATTGTTTATTTTGTCATTACTACGAAAAACGAGGCACTCATAATTATTAACAATGCTGAGAAAATAGTTGGAGAGATTGATAAAGGTTTTGTTGATAAAGAATTTCCTGTTGTTTCATCATTGACTGTCGTACCTATGTACCATAACATGGAACTAACTTACTTTTAAACAAGTATCTTGTAAAGTTTTTAGTACTAGTATTGCACATAATATATTTAAGAATAGCAAAACGAATATAGCTTTTAACAAATTGATGTAACATCACGTAACGATTGGGTAATTGAACGTAAAAAATAAAGTATTTTGACGTTTCTCTTATGTGTGGTCACCTTATTGATTATAAGCCCAAAATAGTCAAGCTATTAGTTAGCTCGTTTCATGGAAACAATCAAACCTTATAATGTTTTTACCTTTGGTGCGTAAATGATTGATTACCTCGACCAAATTATCTACCCAAATACCTGCATATCTTAATACAAGACACGATTAAATATTATTATGTTTTCGGAAGACATTAGCAAATGCAATCGGCGGCTTGAATTGTTTTTATGCAAAAAAACCTAAATATCTTTGTATTCGTAATGTTAAAGTGTCGCCGTCGTTAAATTTTATGTTTTGGAGGACATCGAAGTGTATTTGTGTAGGAACGTGCTACGAATTTTTAGCGTTTTGGAACGCTTACGAAAACATCTATTTAACTTTTCTACTGGCGCATTGTGTTAAACATTTAAAAGCCCGATTTATTATTATCTGTTATACTTATTTATGTTTTAAACAAAAAACAGGTATATTTTATTTTGTAAAGAAATGGAACTAATATCTATATTGTTTTCAGGAATTTTTATTGGTATATTTTTTTTATTTCGTTGTGCGTTTTGTTTTGATATGAAACGGATTTTTTCTTTTCAATAGTTTGCATAGTGAAAATATTTATTTGATTATTAATATGTAATATAGAATTTTACAAAACGTTTATATCAAAGTATTATTGATTGTTTCTCTATTGTCTACGATTATTTTTGTTTTCGTCTACTCCGAATGAGGTTTTTGATCAATTTGAGTTTGGTTCCTATTTAGAATATAATATACTTTTTTATGCAGTAAACTCTCAAAAAGACAAAGATGCACCTGAAGAATTCGTGTGTCCTGAAGGAACGCAGGGCAACGGTAATTTTGCAGACCCAGCCACCTGTAGGAGGTTTTATCAAGTGAGTCTAGTTTTAATATCTAATACAATAAATTTTACCAGATATAATAAGTTTAACCAGATACAATAAGTTTAACCACGAAAAGATAAATGAATACGCACTATTTTTTAATGAAGAGATTTAAACTATTTTCAATGTAGAGTTTTTAAAATATCAACTGAAAATTTTACGTAACACTCTTTTACAATGGGTAGGAAAAAGTTTAATGCATATTATTATAATCCAAGCGTGCAAGCATAATACTTACGTAGGTATCTAATGTTTCTGCTCCACTTTTTATATTAAAATATCCCTAATAACTTTAATGAACACAGATTTAAACGTAATTAGATTCGACCAAGGATTCTGTTTTACAATTATTTGAACAATACCTTGACAGAGTTTATAAATTTTTCAGTAAGTAATTGTGAAGTTTCTCTTTTGTTATTTTTGTCCTAATTTTTTTTGTACTTAAATATTTTATACAATTAATTGGTTTGCATGTTGACACAGATTCTATTGTTCGAAACGGGAAATCGCCGAGAAAATATAACTATACGTAAAACTGACATTTCGGTATCTGGTCCGACTGGTTTTCAATCGGACAGAGAAACTGGATTGGCGTCGTCAATACTTTTATTTTTGCTTCGCGTGTAACGCAACTCGCGATATTAAATAATATAATGCCCGGCCGATAGATTATTTGAAAGGAAACGATTAATAGCTTCCTTATAGCTACTGGATACGTAGATACTTATGTACTGTAGATACTTATGTATTATCACATCGTGTAATATGAGTTGTATATGATATATGAACAAAGATGGGGGTAGAACGAACTGTGACTACCGACATTTTTATTCGCGCAGACGTAACGAAATATTTTCAATTATATAATAAAAGGAAACATTACAAAAGTTTAATTTAAATCGAATTGGTGTGCGAAATAGCAAACCGCAATGTGCATTTTGCAATTTAATATTCTCAGCTGTCGTATTGCGTTTTTGTGTAAGTATAAGAACACGAGAACAGTGTGAGGGAGTTGTCCGTTGTCATGTCGTTACCGCTGTACGTCGTGTCTTACGTTGTTTTTTCTATTACACTCGTAGATACGTTTATTCTGAATAAATATGAATGTATAACAGCTATCGGTACTGTCTCCCCACCACATAACAGCCCTGGAGTAATTATATAATAAGGTATCATATTTTACATATACGTGTATGTATGTATGCATGCATTAAATATGTAATTTAGCACATCTTCAGTATTACGATACATGTGTTTATATAATATAAATCATATTTAAATAATAAAGTCATTACCCGACTTAATATTTTTTACTATTTTGGCGCGAAACTTATGATTGTAATGTCGGTAAAATTCGTTTTTACTACTTCTAATAATAATATTGGGGATTTCCAACTTGAAATACTCAGTAGTGGTTCGGAGTGTGGATTTGTACCCGGTGTATGACAATAGGCTCACCCCCTATTCCATACTGGGACGTAAACATATATGGTTAATGTGAGTGTTCTACACTCCTCTGCCTACCACTTCAGAAAGCACGGGCCGGATGTTACGTAGTTTGTTGTTTCTCATATTGTGTTATTATATAATATAACAGTTTCAGTTTCTTTTATTACGTTTGTACACTACATCTATATCACAAATTCTACGTTTGTTGTTATACTATTTATCTGAGAGTCCATATGTACAGTGCAGAAATTCTTGTACGATCTATGCTTGTTCATTTTCCTTAACACTTGAAGTGGGGATCTCGACTGTACATCCGTTGTCAAGTTAAAGTTACCACAATCATGTTTCTGCAGAAAATTTATATTTACCATTACATTGAATTACGAGGCATTTCTCTTCCTAGATTGAGAAATCCTAATATTGAGAAAATGTTCAAACGCTGAGACCAGGCATTTACAATAACTTGTTGGATGATACATACAGGAAGCTTTCTCGGGTATCGACCGATGTATCGTTTAAAATAAGTAGAATTTAATTTGTTTTAATAATAATGTGGTCCGAGTACAGGAGTTTTAACTTGTAGTTTGGGGTTTTATAGTGACTTGTCGACGGCTTATCGAAGGTTCTAGAATATTTATTTATTTTTATATATAGTTCTTATAACTGTTGATACCTTAATGATTTTTGAATTTATATAACACCTTCGTTGCTAGCAACTGATATAGCATTTGGAACCTTTAGATTTTAATTTGTTTTAGTAATAATGTGGTTCGAGTATCTGCAATGTATTTTGGTTTGAGATTTTACATTGGGTTGTTGATTGGTTTCCGGGGTTTTAGAAGTTGTAATCACTGTTGATATCTCAGTATTTTTTTGGTTATGCTTAATTCTAACAGATACCTACATACAATTACAGTATTGAATACTTATTCATGTGATTAGGGAGTAATGTAACACAATTATCATTCATTTGTGTTTATGTTAATGTTTATTATAAGGTAGTTAAAATGTATGTATGTATGCAACGCGGAAGCAATTCGTGTAATTTTCCCAGCTCCCTCGTATTGTGTTTTATGTATTTTAGCGGTGGTGTGGTGCAAATATAATGGGACAAATTTAACATTCTGCGATATTTATGTTGTTTAAGTGTTTGCTTCAAAGGTATTCATATTGTAATCGATATTACATAACTGAGGAACGACATTTAAAGTACAATCTTAATTTTGTTACATTAGGTACATGTCTATTCATAGTTTATTAGATTTTATTCATATTCTATTTATGTAATGATGTCTCTTAAACATCAGTACTTACTTCGTGTCTAAGTATAGTCGGTTGTTGGATACTAATACAATGTTTTCGGAATGATAATTTATCTTTACGTTACTAACGATATCGAAATTCCCTGCTCATCTGTCCGATATGTTTTTCCAAAATTATCCACAACCTTAATACATATTTGGACCTTAGCATTATGGTATCTATCCTAGGGCATTGACATAATATGTGTATTATTATCCCTTGAAGACATCATTAAAAAAAGTATCATCAGTAAAACTTTATCAGTTAAGTTCCATTTTACGTGTTCCAAAACATATTTTGTATGTTCGTGTTTTGCATTAATGATCTTATGCAACACAGCAATAACGCGTTGCATTTCCGTCTATAAAGTGTTAAGATATTAGATGTGAATGCAATTACAATGTATTTGTTAAATCGCTCACCTATAACGTACATTATATAAGACAATTTATATTAGAAAATGACCTCGTTAGTCGCAATCGTCGTGCTCACGGGTCGCGAAATGAGTTTGTTTATTCTCTTTGTACAAACACACGCGCGAATTATCATAAAACGTTACAAGACACTCACCTACTCGTAACTATGTACGAAAGGCCAAAGCAAACAACTTTCCTCACACGGTAAATTTTCTTAAGCGGCGTCTTCTTCATTAAGATGCTTGTCAATACTCATAAATGCAATATGTATGCTAAATTAATGTATAGATTATGTATATTAAGGACACGTACGCGGCCTAGATTATACCCAGCTCATGGCCAGGGTCTGTTCGGGCCCCTACCTTGAGAATACAGAGATTCTGGTATTTAGAAAACGTGATTTCGATGTGACCTTCCTCTCTCAACCTTCCTTTATCATGAGACGTGCGGAAATGTTTGTTAGGGTTAATTAAATGTTCGTTAAAGTAGGTATTTACTTATTTTTTTGTTTGTGTTTTACCATTCAAGGACTCCAATATTTTATTGTGTATACTATCAATACTGTTCGTATTGAGTATAATAAGCACAATGTGCAGGTTCGCCGTCAGTTTTTTTTCTTTTTCTTTAGTGATCTGTATTTGAAAATTATTGTAGAAGAAGCTCGTCAGCTTTGTAATGATAGAAATATTTGACGCTCCGTGCTCTCTGCTTACTTTAAGTAACCTAATGTAAAGATATAACATTAATTGTGTACCTAGAATAATAAATTTGTTAGGAGATTTAATCACAATTATTTAGCAGTTTGGATTTTATTGGTTCTGTGTCCTCTAATAATATACCTTTTTCCAGTGCGTCGATGGCTATCCGTACTTAAACAGATGTCCTTCGGGCTTATACTTCGATGATATCAGCAAGTACTGCACTTTCAAGGTGGAAGCTCGATGCGGTCCAATCGCTACAAGTAAGTCTATGTAAGCTGGTCTGTGTACAAGGTCAGACTTCTGAAGAGGCTTTCCAAAGCTGTTCCATTGCCAAATACGGATTCCTCTTCATATCCCAGGAGCTTTCCGCGTTTTCTACCACGCCGTTTCGGAGCGAAACGATGAACATTAAATGAGTGATAACTGAATTTAACGATCAATAGCCCCGTAACCATATACGTACTGTTATAATTGATATTATTAAAAAATATTAAAATGTTTGTTAACCTAGACCGATCAATTTTGGTATAACCATAAATATTTTAGTACGTTCATAATTTAAATTGCGACCTTACATATTATAGATAAGTATACCTAAAGCAAAATATACTCACATTTGATAAATAATTGACTATAAATAGCATCTACGCCTTACGGGCAGTAACTTTCTCTAGGCTTCTGCTATGTAACTATCCTACCATAGTACTATCACTTTAAATATTAATTCCCGTAACCTAATCTAAAGAATGGGCAAGATAACTAAAATGAGGTTACTTATGATTGATGCTATGAAGGATTATTTCAGCACCCGCTCCAATTACTGAAGCACCCTTGGACTTGGCGATCAAGTGCGACACAGCGGAGTGTGCGTTGCCCTACTGTTTCTGCTCCAAGGATGGCACTCTCATCCCTGGAGGTCTGGACCCGGAAGACGTAAGTTTTCACTTTTCCTAAGCATAAGTACAGTTACGTGTCGTGCGTTTGACTTTTATCTTTAATAATTGAACTCATTATGGAAAGGCGTTTTTATATCACAAAATTAAATTCGAGACTCTTTTGCAAACGTGGCCAGGAGTGTACTGCTACGTTGTTCCGAGGGATTCGCGGGACTGCATATTGATTACTACTTTTTTATAAGACCTTTTTAAAACGATTTTAACGCCTTTGACAAGGTTGAACGATTGTTTTAATGATAATAATCAGGCAGGAGTCCTTCACGTGATCTCCGAAACACGGAAATGTACGCAAAGTTTGTTACCTGCGGTGACTCATTCGGGAGTCGATCGTGCTCGTTGTTTAACTGTACATAGCTTGCAATGTGCAATCGAGTCAGGGTTACGAGTGATTCAGCTGGCGTTGAGCTGATCATGATTATATAGCGATCTATAAAATGATGATCTAACTTAATGCGATCATCAACAAAAGGTAATGCGATCATGAACAAAAGGCATTCAGGGCTGGCAACTGGTGACGCCTTTGGTGATGTAAATGTTGATAAGCGGTAATGACCACCCGCCATCACCTGGCCCGCTTAACTGCTGTCAACGTACCTATCCAATATAAAATATTTTTTAAAAGTCCTCAATCGGCCAGCGTGGCAGGCTATGCCTTTAACCCTTCTCATGCTGAGAGAAGATCCATGTCCAAGAATGGTACGATAAAGGGTTGGTGATGTTAATAATTCAATATTTAATTCAATCAATTTAATTCAATTTGAATTCAATATTCAAACAAATATGTATTTGATAATGTAGAGTCACATAACCAGATAAATTGGTAGCCTATTTCTGAACTTAGTATTTTGCTAGTGGTGAAGACAGACGATAAAGAAGTGAAGAAATTCATGTGATTCTTGCACCTCACGTGTGTCACGACAAAAAACGAAGATAGCCGTCGTAAATAAATTTGGTGAAGCTAGGCTTAGGTCTGACTTTGACATATGGCAGTACTTGAAAAAGATGTGTCTTGAGAACACCAAATAAGCTATCTTACGTGACTATAGGAATTCGACATACTTTTTACGTTTCTTTTATGAGATATTTAGATATGTGTTAAGATTACATCTTAAATATTCATTTACGTGTGTGACATAAGCTGTTGCATAACAGCTATAATATTCACATAATAAGAAGGTTTTTTCTTATTATTTTGCATACATTTTATGTTCACACTCATTTTAATCATAACAAAGCTGCTTTTATACATATTCAGTGGGTAACTATGTGAGCACACATTTATTTAAATATTTATTCTTGCTTTTCCTGCTGTTAAGAGACTTAATGCGTAAAATAGTAAAAAAACGAGTAGATATATACATTTTTGTACTAATTGCAATTTTAGAAGTTATACTTAAACTGCTTATGAGGACAATTCAACAGTGTAACTTATTACGATTGGTGACTCAACAATCGTAAAAACTTACAACACTATAAGATATGTAATCGAAAATACGTATTAATATTGACAATTAATAAATTTATTACGGCATTTGTCAGCTAAAAAATTGGTCTTAAAATATATTTTTTTAACGTAAGTATATAAAGGAAATATTGACGAAACGATCGCGAAACAAAATGTCCTATTCGATTATGTTTTATCGAATATTTTAGTACGAAAATATTGTTCTCTGTTTAACGATTCATAAATTGTTGTAGACGCCGCAGCTGATTATGTTAACCTTTGACGGTGCTGTCAATTTAAATAACTTCGACCTCTACAAGAAAGTGTTCAACGGGAAACTGCGGAATCCGAACGGTTGTCCCATTAGAGGGACGTTCTTTTTATCGCACGAATATAGGTAAGTCTTTTATACTATATCTATTAAAGTTGTATTAGGCATTGAGTTCGCACTTTGTTACAGCTATATAAAGGTTACAATAAAGGAAAAACACATAGTGTTAAGGCAATCAAGACTTATCTATCAGGGCCAAATAGCGCAGATATTGGATGTTGTGAGTCTAGTCAAAAAGAATCAGACATGCATGTATGATGAGTGGGATGAATGAAGAAGCGGGTCACGTTTAGTAATAGAAAAATTAGGCACTGTGCTTTTTTCTACCCCGTAAACGACCTTGCGTGATGGTATAATAATAAAGTAAGACATTAGTAAGTATTTGGTTCGTTACTGTTTGTAGCGTTGCATACAGTGATGTCGTGCAGTCTTTAAGTAAGGCGTAAAAACAAGTCTCCTTGAATGCCGGCCACGTATTGGCGAATTTTCAAGTGATGACAGCATCTAAAGGAGACATTGTTCATTGACCTCGGATGCCTCTCTGACTGTTGTTTTAAAAAACGATGACGTAGAAACATGCAATCATCCGTTCATAAAACAGTGAGGAATCATAAAAATTGAGTTTGGTTAAATGTAGACGAATCACGTCAGGTCTTCAACGGTAGAACTGTTTGGCACTCGGCGTTTCCTGTCTACCCCGTGAGGAACCTGGCGTGACGTTACAGTAATAAAATATGATGTTATATAAAAGGAGTTAGAT
The DNA here is from genome assembly GCA_018244795.1 of Parelbella ahira ahira. NCBI lineage: Eukaryota > Metazoa > Arthropoda > Insecta > Lepidoptera > Hesperiidae > Parelbella > Parelbella ahira. The sequence continues at coordinate 15,735 of DWME01001807.1, forward strand.
CAATCTTAAAATAAACGGTGTTCAGTGGTCCTTAAAGGCTTTAACGTTAGTTATATTCCGGAAATGCAAGTGGCTGTGCTAAATGAGAAATTCGCTGTCGAATTACACAGGATCAACTACATGCTGCCAACGAAACAGATCGCATGTTTAACCTAACAATGGTACGCGTCAAATGTGAATGCCTTCGGGTATAGGATAGCCGCCATTAGTGGAATATTTAACGTGCACCGCGTAGTTTCCATACTTTTTCGTGTGTGTGTTCCTATTTACGTAACAACCATGTTAAACGGTTAGACGGTTAAACTTGAAGGGAGCTTCCAATTAATGAATTCCCGTTTTTATAAAAGGAAAATTGGCTCGGCGCCTTGATGTTTAATGTGCAAACGCAACATCGCGCCTGTAATCCCGGATGGGGTAGGCAGAGGAGTGTAGTACACTCCAACGTTTCACCAATTACAATTACGTCCAACCGTGGAATTAGTGGTGAGCCTATTGCCATATTGTAGAGGTTTTAGATATTGTTTATTCTGCTGTTTTGTTTTTTATATTTTTGGATTTATATTGACTCGCCACTTCTTGTTGCAACTACTATAGTTTCTGATGATAGGCATAATGTCTCTAATAAACTCGTACATGACAAATAAATTATAGTGATGTCTGTATATACATTTGTATAATGAAACCTTATAATTAAAATTCCACGTTGAAATAAAATATAATTTAAATACCATATTATAATTTATACATTGTTATCTGTTTGTAAAGTTATTAAGCTTATGTTCATACTGCTCCGTTTGAAGTCACATGCGTTTTCTATTCCATCGTAATAATGAACATAAGAAAGTAATGGAATATACAAAATCAAGTCAAAAATAAACTACTAAAATGTCGAGATTCACTGATATTTGTTTTAGAAAATTTAGCACTAACATAAATTCAACTTATGTTGATAAACACTGCTTAGGATTATTATTAAAATTGTATTGAAACTGCAGCTTTTAGCAACGACAACATTTATCACCATAAACAGCGACAGCCACACTGATCACTTTCCAGTAGATGGTCCATTTGACAAGCTAAGTAAGAAAAAAAACGACATTATATTAAGTTTTATTTAAAATTATATACTAGCTTTTTTCGAATGCTAAACTGTAAATGTGGACAGAAGTTATCAGTTTCAATTAAATAAACATAACATCAGAATCACAGTGATTAAATAATGCAATATAATACCTGAATGTATGTATTCTACAAACAATAATCCCATGACGTGCATAAAGCAGTTAGATGATATAAAATTAATTATTAAAGCGTTATTAATTGCAGTTCAGTAATCGTATCCATTATTTATTACAAACGATTAACGCCATGCGTCTGATATCACTGTGATGAAGGTATCACGTAACGCGTGCCTCAGCTAGCTTTACGGGGCGATAATTAATTGGCTGTGTCATATACTAAAATTCATTGCGCAAGCTTTCGCGAAACGACCGCCTCGTTGGTCGAGTGGTTGCAAGCGCGACTGCCGATCGGGGGGTCCTGGGTTCACATCCTGGGCCGGATACTATTGGATTTTTCTAAATTAGAATTTCTAGTAGTGATTCGGAGTCTGGATATGTGCCCGGTGTATGTCAATAGATTAACCACCTATTCCATGGGCCGTAAACGTAACTGGGGAAACGTAGGAATGTTGTCCCTCCTCTGCCAATCTTTTCGGGGATTGCAGGCTTGATGTTACGTTATTTTAAATGAAAAACCATTCATTTCTAGCAACTACGCCATGGTCCAGGCTTTAGCGCATGAGGGCCACGAGGTGAGTCACCCTTTTATATACTTATGTATAATTATGAAAACTTACTTACTTGGGTTTTATCTACTAATTGTTTCACAAATCTTGCAGTTTAGTGGGAGTTTAAACCCTTAGGTTATATATTTTTAATATCACCGTTTCGTAAACAAATTGGCAGTTAAAACTATAGATATTAAAGATTAACATACATACGTATGTATATGTAAATTAGTTATGTCGCTTCGGATCACGAGTGTGTACTTACAAGTTATTCGTCATTTACAATTACATACAAAAAGTCCCTGTTACATACAAATTATTTCCTGCCAGCAATGAATCATATTTGCTGTTCTTAGAAAGTAATGAGCGAAATATTTAATTAGTTTATATAGCATCGATGGTATTATTTTTATATTACGTAATTTTTTGGGATAATTTTTAAATCGGTCTTCGTAAATATTAATTTGGGATTTTTTCAGTTATACTGTTTTGAAATTATAGCATATTATTATCATTTAAATTAATTTTCGCATACTAATCATAAAAATACTGCCGGAACATGACAATTACAATATTTATATCTAAGTAACAGTATGTTTTAGTATATGATAATTTGTATTCACTTTCTAAGGTTAGACCAGACTCGTTTTCGCTGTGCCTTTCATTTTAACATTATATGCACATATATTAATATGTATGTACTTACTTATCTTTATAATTTTAATTAATACCCTCCTAATATATTATAATGATAACTATAGTAAATAAAATGAAGTGATCAAGTTATGTTAGGGAAAATTTACTTATATATACTTATCTATCCGTGCTCTCTGCCTACCCCGTAAGGGACTTGGCGTAAAGATGTGTCTGTATGGACTTATCTATTGCTCAAGTGAGGAAGGTATGTGCTATCCTTCACCACGCTGTACCATTGCATCAACTGTCCGTTCATTGATGTTTGTAAGTCGGGTTTAAGGACTCGATGGGCTTAAACGCCACTTGTCTAACGATAACAGCTGGAACCAAATGCCTGCCGTTGGAACATGGGGATAGTCGGGAAAATTACATATGTATTTATACATGCATAGTTTGTGATATGTGCGTAAACAATGAAAGCTTAGTGGATTAAGCTTCCAATTTTCCACCCCAGAGGTTTTAGGTTTGAATTATGATATGAACCGCTAAGTTTAATAATATAATCTGTGTTCGTGAGGTATGTATGTACATATATATAAGATGAAATATAATATTGTAAAGGGACCTGTACATGTTAGAGTTCGTTATAATAATTTTTAAAAACATATAATACTGCCAACGCACATAAAACCAGCGTGGGTGTCTATGTTCTTAACTCTTTTTATTCCGAAAGGAAAAACGTGTCTAACAGTGGAATTATAAAGGGTTGTTGGTGATGATGATCTGTGTGCGGGTTTTGAGATCTAACACTTGGACCAGATTTTCAAAAATCTGAAAATTGTAAATTTTTTAACAATATCTGATTTTTCTTGTTAGCTTGCCCATAAGGGGTCTAGTCTGACCGCAATAATAATGACGATATTTAAAAGTTACTACCAAGGTAAGTAAGTGCCTATCACAGCTCTTCATCATCACCTGGGTTGAGTGGAAGAAAATGTCAATTGGCAACGAGTTCGCCTTTTGATAACAACAATGAAGAATAAATAATACTATCGCGTACGAATATTTCACGGTTGACGTTACAGATAGCGACGGGCACGGTGTCCCAGCAACAAGGTCTGCAAGACAAAGGCTACGAAGAGTGGGCAGGCGAGATGATTGGCATGCGTGAAATTCTGAAACGATTCGCGAATGTAACCCGCAGCGAAATCGTCGGGGCTCGGGCGCCTTTCCTTAAACCCGGCAGAAACACGCAGTTCAAGGTACGCAAATACATTCCGACGGAAATTTTTTCCGTCACGGCGCACGGGAAACAATAAAACGTATCACGGCACTACGTCCGCTGATGTCTTTTCTCAAAGCGACTGATAATAATATTAAGTCGTCATTATATAGTAACATGTAAAATAGAATCAAAAATAAGTCCTATCAAACAATAAGTTCAAATAAATAAACGCTTTCATCAAATGGGATCGCGGCCCAACACTAGCCTATGATGTAATAAAAGAATTGAAATATTTCGCAGGTCTTAGAAGACTTCGGCTACATTTACGACAGTTCCGTAGGCGTTCCGCCGCTTCCGATTCCAGTTTGGCCGTACACGTTGGACTACAAGATCGCCCACGAGTGCAAATCCGGCACTTGCCCGACTAAATCATTCCCGGGTGAGTTAACAAACACAAAGAACGTTAATTAAATGATGTTTAGCAAAGATCTCCCGCCGCGCTAGGTGATAATGCCTGGGGTGTTGGCGCGCCCTATTTAAGTTCACAGTTTGGATATTATATACACAATGCTTAGAAATCTTCCGCATTGTGATTCAGCAGGCTTTCACTCGTCGGATAATGCAAGCATCATTACTCTCATCAGTCTTTAAAGTTTAGAAAAATTTCGCATTATGATTCAGAAATTTTCCCTTTGAGTAATATAATCATTGTTTTCATCGGCCTCTTTCATTCCATTGTCGTACAGAGGGCTCCCCAACATAGGTTTTTTCCCATAATCCCCACGCTGGTCATGAGTGGTGAGGATCGAATAACAGCTTTTTGCTGTTTGCAATACGAGATTTCCCCTAATTTAATCTTTGCTTCATAGAGTAAGGTAATAGGTATGTACATATTTCTGTGCGCTATTTTTGTATTGGGAGGCATAGTTTATAACATTATTGTAGTATATAATTCCTATAATAGCTAAAGATACCAGGAGTTCACATGTTGCTATGGTAACAATGTTTGCTTTGATGCTGCTATCAAAGATTTTCCTTTTGAGTCTTAGTACAACTCTTAGAATCGATGAAAGGATAACATGAATGTTTTTGCGGGTTGCTTTCAATGTGACCTCTTTGCTATTTTTCGCCCGCGCGTTTTGGCGCCAATGTTTTGAAACCGCTCCGTTTCGCCGGAAGCTGTTTGGTATTCCTATGAGTTCAGTTATGTGGACGGATCTTGACGGAGGCTTGGAATGTTTGACCTCATACTTGCCCCTTATTGCCTCAGGACATTTTGCGCAATCACAGAAGCGGTTTTAATACTATTTCGAGTTATGTTGTCGATTCTACTTACTGTTTCATATGTACCTACTACGTTATGTATTGCGTATGTAAGTTAACAGATTCACGAATTCGGTATTTACGTCCTAATTACCCGCTTTCCTATTATGACTTTATAGTTGAACGAATTGTAGTTTCCAACGAAACCTATAACATTTATTGATCTAAGAAATTGACTTTCATAACTACTAAAATATATGTTAATGTTATTCGGTGAGTAAGTTTAAAGATAGTGGTAAGTAAGATCTTACACATTTTAAGGGCAGGATTGTTCCTTTAAGAATTTAACAATAATGTTTTACCTGGAAACTGGATAATAATAGAAAATTTAGGCAATAGGTACACGCTCGCACGTTGAACCAAGAGAAGCCTAAATCTCTATAATAATATCGAGAGTGTTATTTTATAACCGCGTCCGAAAATAATGGCAATTTATTGTCTAATGTTGCCACATTCTGTCGCAGACAGCTTAGAATGTCTATCTGCCAAATGCGGTTTAGTTAAATATCCTCACTATTATGGTAACACTGTGTCCTAGGATGTAATATTTCGACCGATTTGTACTAATGTTGATCCTCTCCTCGTCAACAGCGTGAACACTCGGAATGGAACGGGTAATAAAATACTTATAGTAATAATAGTGTAGAGTGTACTGTATTAGAACTAACATGTGACATGAAAGACTTACTAATAAAATCTATGCACGAATGAATGAATGTGTATGATTACTTTCAGGTCTTTGGGAAGTTCCGTTCAACGCTCACTACGTGGCATCATTTGAAGGAGGTCATTGTCCGTATTTAGATCAGTGTGTCCTCCACAACCATGATTCGGATGACGTACGTATCATCATCATCTGCTGCTATCATTTGCGTACCGTAATAAGTTTGGTCTGTAATCCGGCCTTGACTTGAGTCACGTTTTCGGAAGCGTGGCCACTGATGTCAAACTTTCACGAGTTCGTGTGCGCTTCGCAGAGCACATTTAGTAGACACTCGTTTTTTTATTAAGGCTTTATCTCGTTTCCCGTTAAGTGAGATTGAGCCAAACGCAAGCCTACTGCTAAATAAAAAAAATCAGGTACATCGACATCAGTTTACACGAAATATGATGACCAATATGTATGTATATACGTATGTACAGCATTCATTTAAACATGAAGCATATCAATACTGTATGATAAAGTAACATGTCGTTATACAACACTTGTTAAAGCTTATCCCCGAGGCTATGATAGATAATTTTTTTTATCATCAAAAACAAAGCTATTTTTCCTATTTCATACAAATGATGCTTGATGCTGATTTTTTTTTCTCGAATTGCGTGAAATGGCTTATGCCCAGTCGTGGGAGATAAAAAGAGTAAAGTCATTTTAATATTTAGAAAAAACAGTTAAGAGAAAAAAAATATTTTTTGGTTAATCTCTCTCTGCAATGAAACATATAAAAAATTTCCATGCAGATATTATAAATCCGAGGGAATTGGACCATTGGAAGTTTAAAAGCCTTTTGACCTATTTTAATACTGCGAAATCTGTTTATCGTTATGATCGCCACAAGTCTCTCATTATGACAATGCAATTTACAGAAATATCGTTCATTACGCGCGTTTAATTATATTCTTAATTAATTCACTTGAAATCATTACGAAATTATTATTGTCATCGATCGTGACAACTGCACACTAATTATTAATTGCTGTAATTGAACGTTATGAAAAACGCTTAGCTACATATAAAAAAGAAATAACACTTTGTTTCGCCGTTCGTGTTTATTTCAATAGAAGTGACCATGAAGAGATCAAATATAATATGAGTAAATTTGTCAATTACACTTCTCACCAGAAAGAGATCGAATGGAAACTGTGGACATCATATGGATAGCTAGTTACATATACTACTCCTTTTGTACATATACTTTTCGCTAATGATTATATAGATTAAATGAATTAGGTAAATTTGTCATTTTTATATTTCACCCCAATGGGAATCGAACTTAGAACTCTTTGCGTAGCAAAGCAATATACATAAATTACATTAAGCAGAATAATTTTAAGGATTATTGAAATAAATGTCGATGGTTTTCTAGGTACTGGAGTGGCTGCAGGAAGACTTTAGCCGTTACTACGATCAGAATCGGGCGCCGTACATGATGCCCTTCCACACGAACTGGTTCCAGATCAAGGAGCTGGAGCGCGGACTGCACAAGTTTCTCCAATGGGCCTCTAATTTGTATGTATTAAGTAATATAAGATTTTAGCATATATGTATGTATGTAAGTATGTATATAATGTAAGTTGAAAAATCTAATAGTACCCGACCCGGTAATCGAACGAACCCATGATCTCGCGGTCAGCAGTCACGCTTGCAGTCACTTGTCGAATGAGACATGAAAAATAAACTTACATATTCCGTTAAGAGAGATTAAGAAT
>DWME01001808.1:0-23135 GCA_018244795.1 Parelbella ahira ahira
AGGAAGAGGAGTGTAGTACACTCCCATGATTCATCAGTTACGTTTTTGTCCCATGGAATAGGTGAGCCCACTGCCATACATTGAGCACCGAGGAGAATTTCTAAATTTAAAAAATCCAATAGTACCCGACCCGGGATTTGAACCCAGGACCTCCCGATCGACAACTGCACTTGCAACCGCTCGACCAACGGAGGCAGTCAAACAAAATATTATGTCTAAGATGTCGACGTCAACGATAAATATAAAAAATACGTTTTTCGTTACCAGCGTGCATGTAAAAGGACAGTGCTGAATATAGCAGAAGCGAGCAGCAGACTTATATAGATAGAGATTGTTGGCACTCAATGCTCTCTGCCTACTCCGTAAGGGACTTGGTGTAAGGATATAATAATAATAACAGTATTTATCGATTATTTACAAATATTATTTTGAGTCTATTCAGTTTTAAAATATTAAGAAAACCCAGTTCTGACCGTCTTTTATCAATATTATCAAGCGATTACAGCAGTGTAGTATTAAAATTGTCATACGATAAATATCATTTGGCAATCGCACAGTTATTGTGAAATTAGTCACATTGCGGTAATTTGGTATTCAATGGTGCGTTGACTAATCCGCAGTTAGTGCGGTCCGCATTTGTCTAATCGCCGCGTTTAGCTGCGTGCGGGTCGGCGAACGGTCGAAATGAGCGATTTTGCTATAAAATAGTAGATACATTCGACTACATTAAAAGCGGAATATGTAAAAATATGTTGTTAATATGATATTGAGTACCTAATTGCAGGAAGTAAGATTTTCTCCATAATTACTATCAATACTACCCATGCGAATTGTCGAGAATTCTGATTCCTTCCTCTGCTAGTATCTGACGTATTTGATCGATATCGATATATCATCGTTATTAAAAAAAACGGGCCGGCTATTCAAATCTCATCATTCCTTTTATCCATTATTCACATTGTTGAAGTAAACGCTTAATAAATATATAAAAAAAAAACAACAGTAAAATTACAAGACTATTTATTTAAGCAACAATGGAAAGAACTGAAAAATGATCGCTGAAACGTTCGAGCATAATGGGGATCGCGAACACCTATTGTTTCAGGAGAATACAAAAACACCGCCGACCCGAGTTGCGTTTACTGTGGAATTATTTTGCACCGATTCATAACTTCGGCCACAATGATATTTTATTCTTAACGATTAAATACCGTTAGCTGCGGCATGTCTGTATCGCCTAATAAACAATTGATATGCTGAAAATAACAATCTGTAAAGTGAATAAAAAGGGTACAAGCTATTAATCGGGAGCGAGCAATCGTAACCCGTGTCCCGCTGTTTTCCCCTCGCTACCGCCCGTTTTGGGTATGCAGGAGTTGAAATCTAAATCAATCTTAATATAGGTACACGGTGTGAACAAAAGGGTATATCTCTTTATGAATTATTTTAGTAAAATTAATAAATGAATTTAATTGATAACCATAAAAAACTAATATTTACAAGGTTACTAAGAAAATTGTGACTATTGATTGGCCTCGCAAACAAAGGATTTTTAATATCTAATAACGAGAGTACTGTAAGTTTCTACTGTTATTATGTCTATTTTTGTTAATTAGTAATTTTACCGTTATTTTATTTATTATGTATTTATTAATTTTAGTCCGAGAGAGGAGGGTTAGCAAAAGAAGCGTTATAGTTCATGTCTAAAAGTAGTTTTCGTTTATGTAGATTTAGAATGAAAATTAAGTAATTAGAATATCAGACGGAATTCGCGACATTTACGTTTTATAAGAGAAGAAAAAGAAAAAGAATAATTGAGACACGTTCGCTGCTGTCGCTACAGTCGTCAATCAAAGTCGACGTCTTACTAACTAAATAAAAGCCGCATTAACATGTTTTTATTTGGACAAGCGAAATAACTCGCGACCGCGCTGACGGTTATTACCATTACGCGAGTTATTTACGAATCGAAAATGTGAATCAATTGGTTTTCGGTTAACAGTGAATATTCGTGGAAACTACGTTATGATTGCAATTGGTTTGATTCAATTGTTTTAATAAACTCATTAAAGCTATAAAAACTCATAAAGGGAGCGTGTTGTTTTTGTTGTTATCCGTTTTGAATTTGTTTATTGTTACAGTCGCAATGTTTAATGAACTAATATTGTGTGTATGAGCGTAGCGCAACCATATGAACAGGAATTACGATAGGAATTACACTAGGCCCAATTATATGTTTTAAATTGTAATTTTTATTAGTGAAATTAGTAATAATAAAATTTGTTTTTTTTTGGAACCTCTCAGCGCAGTAAAGGCACTTTGTACTTTCATTGTATTTAGTTAAACTGGACCATTATTACAGAGATTTACGGATAGTCCAACATTGGTTAAAATTAGGGCTAATTTGCCTGGACACATTAACTTAGCCTTTATTTCAATTATTTTAATTACTATGGGTTCCTGATTATTGTTTGAAAACTTATTTGTCAATTTGATTGCAAATTGAAAACTTACTTCCAAATCATACAATTTTAATTTTTTTCAGGTTAATGTTTTAAAGCTATTTTATTGTACATTTTAAAGGTATTGTATATACATTTCGTATTGGGCGCTCTGTACTTACTCCGTATGGGACTTGGCGTAATGGTATAAAATTAATAATAACACGCGCAATTTGTACAAAGGGTACCTAGATAGTGACCCAGTTGCGTGGACCGTGGTCGCGGCAAAACTTCATGAACTTGTTAAATGAGATATACGATGTATGTTCTTCATATTTGGAAATTGCTTTTGAAAACCACCTTAAAAGTGATAACATGCCGTTTGTATGAAAATATAATTGTTTTTTTCTAGAACAGTAGAATAATAAAGTAAATAACGCAACGTGCACTCACTAATGCCCAGTTAAGCGTTACGTGCCGATTAGTCAAATACGGCGCCCGCCACGGACGACAAATTAGTCAACGCGTCGTTGAATGCGCAGTGTTTAATTTTAGAAACATTCGAATTTTACCGGGAAATAGAATCCCTCTGGTATTCAATAAAAATCCTATTTTAATTTAGTTTTGTTCAAATACACCGCACGTAGATAGGTACATGTTGGAATACTTTCAGGTTTACCATATCTATTTAAATCAGGACCATGTCACAATTATAAAGAGTACTGTTAGTAATGTTATATCGTCACGCCAAGGAAAGTGTCTAACATGTGATTATATATGTACCGGCTTACCTCACGTACGTTTTTTAGGATAGCCCGACTAGTTTCGGACCTGTACGAGGTCCTTCATTAGCTCGGTGACTTAAGCTGGTACATATGTAATCATGTGTATAAATGCCCACAAGGCATTTAACAATAAAAAAATGTCTAGAATGTTTTATAAAAACAACTTTAATAATAAATGATAAATTATCCAGTTTTGTCGTAACACCTAGCTCAGTGGCTAGGTACAAATGAAATAAATTCGGAAGTCCTATACAGCAAGTCTTAAAAAAATCTTAGTGATTTTTATTACTTGCAGAAAAACATTTGTAAATACAAAGAAAACGATAAAAAACTTCGGCGACTGGAAATTTTCCTGTGTGTGTTCAACCTGCGGGTGTAGGGAGCGGAAGCTTCTACGCGAAACAGATATTTGATTAAGGTTCATTGAACCCGTGACGTCACCGAATCGTACCAAATCTTGCGTTTCTACGAGACATAGTTAATCTGTAACTTGTATTAAAAAACCTAACATCACGCCTGTAATCCTTGAAGGGGTAAGCAGAGGAGTGTAAAGTACACTCCAACGTTTCACCAGTTACGTTTACGTCCCATGGAATAGGTGGTGAGCCTATTGCCATACACCGGGCACAGATCCAGACTCCGAGTCTCTACTATAAATTCTAAATTAGAAAAATCCAATAGTAGCCGACCCGGGATTTAAACACAGGACCTTCCGATTGGCAGTCGCGCTAGCAACCGCTCGACAAACGAGGCAGTCAATGTTATTAAAATATTCTGCACAATAGAATGTTTTCACAACAATTAAAAATTTCGCTATTGCCTTGTACACCGCCGGGCCTTTTATTTTACATAGTTGTAACATGAAGAATATTCGTGTATAAAAATGTTCCCCAAACAAAGCCAGTGGCGACAATAGCGTGTTAGCAGACTCCACTAAACCGGGGCTGCCAGTGGTGTCTGTGAGGCAGACAATTATCTAAATGGCCCCACATTGTAATTTTAAGCGTCGCCCGTCACAGCCTTAACGAACACTGCGGAATTGTTAAAAATATTTTCTCGACGGTAAACTAAATACACTAACAAATTTTCCGTTCATTAATCTTGTGTTATTTTACTTACTTTACTATTACTATTATTCTGTCACCACATATGGTCCTTTACGGGGTAGGCAGAGAGCCCTGACTGCGCCAAACATAAGAGATATTTGGCGCCGTCGGGTTTGGAGAAATATAGTATACCTCGTTAATTACAACGGTGACAGGGAAACTTTAATAAATGTAGAATACGACGAAAATCAATATGCGTACCGAAATATAACTACTCACTCATTCTAATACAAATATTTATAGGTGAAATCAAAACACTTTCCGTCAAACGCGTCGGCATACATTTACCCACAAAGGGTCACGCGAAAGCACAATCAATGATCGTTACTCTTTTAATTTCACCCCCGACCCTGTATTTGGTGTACGCCAACTTTTCGTTTTCTGATTGAGGATCCGTAAATATTTTGATCATATTTTTTTAAATAATCTCTATTATACGACTGCGTTCAGTGACAAATGGAGAAAGTGATGAATGTGGAAGAAAAGATAAGTCTGTAAGGATAACTATATTTGGCATTCGGAGTTATTTTTCTACTCCGTAAGGGAAGTGGTCGCGCTCCTTCCAGATTGGAACAGAAACTGTGGCTAAAAATGAGATACGCATATCTTGGACCCGACTATTCACCTCTACCTTTGAGAGTAACTTTTTTTAATGGGGGGTGGTGGAGTAAAGGCATAATAGAGGGCGACAGGGCGATGCACTTCTTAGCTACATAATAATTGTTACATGGTAAAATATAATACACGTTATTTTATTAATAACATTAATAGCCTTGTTCTTTACAATTCAGCACTTCACTTGACAATTCGTGTGTTCAAATCCTGGCGTGCATTTATTTGTTTACAAAATAATGTGCTCGTTGAGCCTAAATATCACTTATTAAAATGATGAAGACGAACATCAATATGAAAGCAACAAAACTTATAGTTTTACGTGACGTTTCGTAAGGCGTGTGAAGTCCGCCAACCAGCATTCGATTAGCGTGGCAGACTGTAGTCTTAATCCTTCTCACTCTGAAAAGAGAGCCGTGTCTAGGAATGGAAAATAAAGAGTTAGTAATGTTACTTGAAAAATTATGATTAAAAGGTTGACAGATCGAAAATAATGTATGAAGTGGAGGCACGGGTGGTTCTTAAAAATTAGCCCGCTAGTACCTAATTCCTAAGACCGTTTCACTGCTTCAGCTTCAGCTCTCGAGGCGATCAAGACATGCTATCGTTAGGAAACAGTCGCTAAGCCTTGTCGAAGGTCTGCGGTCGGATTAAACGCATCTGACACACGCACTTGTCACTAACTCTAGAGTCCACGGGCCTTTGTCAAGCGTCGCAGTGTAAGCTTAAGATCGTCTTCGGTTGCAGTGTAAACAGACGTATATCTGTACCATGGTTATAGATTTCAGTCGTATTCCGTTGCTAAATCTTCTCCTTAAAGGCATAGTAATCCCACAGCATAAGTTCTTGCATTGTCTACGCTGCAGCCCGTCGCCGGCCAGAAAATTTTGCTTGTCTAGGTTGGGTACCTTATGCTGCGACCAAGGTCGGCATAGTCTCGTCTGTTTTGGGTATGCAGGGTGTACCAAGGGTAAACAAGGTTGTTTGGGCTACTGAAGTGGAGCTTAAACAGTTTACACTCGATTACATATACGTTACAAAACGTTTTATTTCTACGGAACTCAATAAATTCAGAGTCATACACAACCTTGACGACTTCGACTGTAAATTTCATGCGACAGACACAAGTTTATTCATTCACATTTCAATTAGTCTAATAACGTCCAGACCTCCACAACACCGACTGATAAATCTTTATATAAATATAGAGTATACAAAACTATGTACGGACAATTATTTCTGTCTTTAAATAAGTTTTATTAAATATTGTTACTCTTTGATAGACTGGTCTTGACTAACCTAAAAGTTCTAAACCTGCATTTCTATTCCCGATGTACATTGAGAGGCTAATATTGTTATTGACTCAAAGAATTGGCACTTACATAAATCTGTATACCCCGAAGGTGTAAACATAGAAGTGCAAAGCTTACACGTTTTACCTGTTATATTACATGTCTCATGAAATAGGGGGTGAGTCATTGCGATATATCGGAAACAAATCTGATCACTACTGACTTCAAATTTTTCAAACACAACTCATTTAGGATATTCAGTTTATTTGGTCACTTTTTTCATGTGAAGTAATTACAGAAGTATTTGTAAAACACATCGATTAATTTATTGATAAAAACACTGAATAACCCTTAAGCAAAATTGATCTTAGGCCATTTCAATGCTCTTGAGTTGTGATGTTCTGTAAGCCCAAGATCTCTTCAATATCTTATTTAATGCTATGGCCTACATAAATAAGTGACGATATACGCAGTGGCTGACAGTGATTGTAACTAGTGTTGAAGATCAAGCGTAGTGGGGTGCCGTTAGAGAGGACTACGTCCAGCAGTAAGCGGAAAAGGGCTGATGATAGTAATGATACATTTATTGAGATATATTGGACATGTCAACAACATCACGAAGTTAATCGCTTGGACTATTTTTTGCAACATGTTTGAAAAACCAAACAGCGATAAAACTGGATACTTTAAATGTTACAATATATTGCAATATAACTGTAAGTTAATTATTAACAATGGATTTCCGCAAATTACGCCTGATTCAGTTAACATACTTTGTACATCGCGGATTATTGCAAAATAACTTTAACTTAATTATAATATTGTTCCCATTAAACTGCGTCATATCCACTCGTTCGCTTTTAACGAGAATATTTTATTATTGTATCGTGTTCAATTGTATTATTTGCAGTCGTAATGTATTGTTAATGTTTACTAGCCTCTTTGCAAGGTTCAAAATCGGGCAGTGCTTTGAAAATATTGTGAAACAATGTAATAAAGTTCCAATATCGGTGGGTACTTTATTAATATTAGTTGACGTGTGCTGCCATCTTCATATTAAGGTCAGAAACTTTTCCACCAGACCTCGTATATCGTGTAATGACATGCGTGCCGTGCAGAAGCCTGCATGACGAAGTTCCCGGCATTTGCATACAAAGTGCGCTTAAAGGAGGTGAGAGATTAGAATCTCATCATGCACTGGAGCGATTTTACTTGGCCCCATTATTCTGCTAAATATTCAGTATATGCACTTCACATTAGAGCGCATTACACTAACTTGTCTTAAATTAAACGCTTATAGATCTGAGGAGGATTTAGGCTAACAGTGATCTGTAACGTTTAACAATAACTTGACCCGGACAGTTCCTTAACAAGTGTCTAATTGTCACCAATTGGAACACAAATTTCGTGTTTCAGAAACAATTTTAGCTCGCTTTATCATCATTTTCATCTCTAAAGTCGGCAAATTTTGCTAAGGTATCAACATCATCATTATCAGCCTACTCCCGTCCACTGCTGGACATAGGCCTCTCCAATGGCACGCCACTGAGCTCGATCTCCAGCTCTTCGCATAAGGGAGATTCTTTCTAAGGTATAGGAAACCATAATATTAGGAGGATTTGTACCTACCTGTAATATAGAAACAGCATATCAGGCCTATAATGATAGAGATATGTATATCGCACTCCGTGGATTCTGCCCGCTTCTTATGGAGCCTGGCATTTAATATAACGCTAGAATGAATCCTATACCAATATCTCCGGCAATTCGCACTCGTATCCAATTGCGCTGAGAAAATGCAAGGAACAATGAAGCACCGTTATGAAGTTGTTGGACTGAACATATCTTTCCGTACATCGCACACAACCGAAAAGTTATTTTAGTCCAAGATTTAAATACACTTTCATGTCAACATTCTAATGGAACTGAGACACAGAAACGGCGTTGATTTATAAATAAACAGTACTGATCAAAGAAACTTGGTAAAGAAATTCTCCTGAATTATCTGTAATATAAGAGATTTCTACGCTGTCATGTTTTTAAACAGTTTACAACTACATTTTGTTGACATTAGGTATATTATTATATAGGCTAATTGGTAATGGCGTTGTTTGATTTTATCCAGGGACTGGTGTAAAACCCTCGGAAGTCATACGATATCCAGAGAATCGGTCAGAAATAATGAAGTTTTTAGCATAAACTATAATTTACTGTTACTAGTGATTTGTTTGTAAGCATACAGAAAACGACATGGCTTAACGAAATTTTGCGATTGATTTAGTTAATAAATAGGATATGTTTCACATTGTTTCCAACATGTAGATGAGCTCAGCTTTTAATATAAAAAATATAGTAACTACATTAAGCGGTAGGTACACACACACACACACACACATATATACACATAAAGTAAATACATAATATATACTACCTATGTAGTATGTTCTCTAATATAAAAAAGCTGTGTTCAGTAGTGGAGAATGCTGTCCAAGACAATGAAAACATTGTTGAACAGTTCTCAGATTTTAGTTTCGATGAATACGCACTTTAGCACATGTACCGACGAGTGATCACAATACAACACGTCTTATTGTACTTGTGAAACAGATATATGTACAGAATATACATAATTATTTGAGGCAAAAATAAACAGGTCAGTGACAGCAGCGTGGCTGTGACTGGGCAGACACGCTTCGTAGCGCGCCGACGGTGATCAAAGCGCACTGTGAGCAACTGATTGTTCTGTTTCGTACCGAGAGTATTTCTGCAGTATTATCGCTCACCCTGTGTCGCGACAATGTGCGTTATTACGGAAAGGATTGATGTTTATATGATATTTGGTGTCATCGAAACGACGTAGTTTTTTCACATTTATCATTTTGTTATATATCTGTTTTTACTATTTACTAAGGGTTGATTGTTATCTGATATTAGATTCGCCCTTTGTTATGATTGTTCGTTATTGTTTTTATTATAATTACGTTACGTATCTTATGGGGTAAGCGGAGAGAAACGAGCGCCAAACTTATCTATCTTTATAGTCTTGACGTGTTTATTAAAATAAAAATATTGTTTAAAGGACGTATTTTGTCGAACATCTATCATGGTCGATTTCGATGGATAAGACTATAATTCCATTAACTATTATTCTGCTTAATTTGTGTTGTTCACTCGTTATAAATCATTCGTTCACGATACAACATGCACAAAAAGAGCCGTTTGATTGAAATATCGCATGCTCGTTCGTGCGGCTCGCAGCTATTTGTGATTCGTTTATTTCATTCCGATTGCCTTAAACATAACGTTTGTTTATATTCATGGAATGTTTAATGCCACACTCGACGCCGAGAGCTCATTTGAATAGCATTGGACCTACAGGGTAATCGTTGCGAGAAGCTGTGCTCCGCGATGCTCAATCTGCATGTCCAACTTGGGAGTTATGATCAAGACCTTCTTTGGGGAGGCCTAAGCCCAGCAGTGGACTGATACTGGCTGAGGGTGATGAAAGAAGTCCGTCTCTATAGTTATATAACCGTTTCAGTGCTTCAAAAAACGTACTCAATATTACACCGTGGCTCTGGCAGTGAATCTTTTCAAGTAAATGCATGAGGCACAAACGGAATAGGGATTATATTTTGCAGGCATTTCATTAATGTGAAACTTTATTTTGTAAAGAACGCACTTGGAACGCACGTGTTCCGTTAATGTGTCAGCGTTGGAGGGAAAACGTTATGCAGAGTTTCACATTAAGGACTCTACGTTTGTAATATACGCGTTTCTGTCTGAAGCCGTCACACAGGAATTGAAAGCCTTTTGAATATGTGATATACGTATATCAAAGAGTATTTACCATAGAGTATTACTGCTACAGGCCGCTCGCCGCGCGGCGCACTAATAGGTATGAAAAGGAGATGGAAATATCCAAAATCGGGTCTGCAAGCATAGATATTAGGCTCGGTGTTCTCAATCTAATCACTAAGGAACCTGGCGTGATGACATAATAATAACAACATAATTATAAGGAACCCCTTCTTTTGCCTTATAATTACGTTTAAGAGGACACAAATACTTTTATTACGCTATATAGTAGGTCTAGATTGCAAATTTCTTTTTTTATTATATATCTAAATTATGAGCAATTATTGCCTAGGACAAGTTATAAATTATGTAATGATTACCTCAATCAGTCACGGCTATGTTTACGGTATTTGAGCCACATAAGTTATATTACGATTATCAACCTGCTTGTTGCACTGCAGGACATAGATCTTCGTTGAGGGTTTTTTTTCATAATCCTTACACTTAGCATACGGGTTCACGCATCGCTTACGTTGCCCGGCGGCGTCCAGGGCATTTAGCTGTGCCTAAGTAGACTGCGCTATATCGTGACCAACACGCGTGGTATACTACGGGGCTAGCAAATAGATACACTAACAATATATGTATATATATTACAACATACATATCGTCAAGACTGTTCCAATGTGGCGGCCAGAGAATCAGAACTTCCACCGGCTACAGTACTGCCAAATTTTTCATCTCTTCTACCCTGATCAGAAATTATATATCAATGATAATTCATATGTATACATGTGTTTTAAGCTATTGCTCCGCATTTGCCACGCAGAGTGGCTTATGTGAAAAACTGTGCTGCCAACTCTCGGTTTCGATGGACATGTGTATAGCCTGTCCGGTAACCATTTCCATCATAAAAAAGACTTAGCTGTTATTCACGAAATTCCTTAGGACGCTGATGAAGTCTCTGAGTCGAGTCCAAATCGAATTGAACAAGTCTTGGGAGTAAGCCTGTACTTAGAAAGAAATAAGTATACTTACAATTTTCGTTCAAGAAATAAAGTCATATTTCCTTATAATACACAACGTTGACACGGAATTTAAACGTCGAAAAAAGATCAGGGACATTAATGACAAATGAAAAGATACAAAAAACACATGACACGAACGGCGAGAATGTAAATAAAACGTTTTATTTCGTTTCGAAACGAATAACGCGAACAAATTATTTATTGATTGCAAATGAATGCGGGACGTAAGTACACAGTGCGACAGGCAATTTATATTTTTAGTGAAATTACCCGAACCGACCGCGTGTTTACTGATCGATTTAAAATGTTACTGTTTCGCGGAGTACTAACGCAGATTGGAGAACTACACTGAATCGCAAGAGAACAGATTTGAATACGTCGAAGAAGTACAAAGTACAAGGGAAGATTTCACTTTCTCTCCGTTACTTAATTACTACACACTCATATGGTTGGTTGGTATGTTGGTTGCTTTCTCCATGTTTGTGAGATGGTTTTACAGCAATCACTATATCATCATTTATTATTTTATCGTTCCACTGTTCACTCTCGTTCACTCTTAGAGTGGAAAGAGATGAGGCAAGGAAGTTGACAAGCTTCACACGCCTCAACGGAAATTATGGAGATCTGTGTGCACTGTGCAGGTTTCCTCACGGTATGGGATAAATATTACATGATTCTCCCGAATTACATTTCGGCGCATGTATCTTTTCGCCATGCCACATAAATCTGGTACTGATATGAGCATGTTTGTCTGACCCTAGGCAGCTTGGACGCTCAACATCTTAAGCACTTAAACTTTGTACTATAAATACAGAACAGCGGGAATACGTGCAAAGGTGCAGTCCAACAGACCTAAGGTCATAAAGAAAGAGACTGCGCAACTTGCCCTTAAAACGAGTAAACAATAATTATTTTATTATTGCCAGACTTTCATTATGTGGTAAGAGCGTTGAACACCTAAATTATACACGTAGATAAAGCATCTCGGTTGTTTTTAGAAAAAATATCTAAATACATTGCTAAATACTCTTGAACGCTGAAAATAAATATTCAATGTGCTAATGCAGTAATAAATTGAATCCGTCTGTCATTATATTTGAAGATTTTGGCAACTAATAAACATTTTGAGGGTATAGAGACGGTCAACAGATAAGTGTGCCCGGTCATCAGTCACCGTCGTCAGCCCATGTAACTTAACTAATAATGACTGACATTTTATCACTATTGTTTTGTTGGCGGTGTCGTGTCACACTGAGCCGAAATTTTCCACAAATCTAATATGAACATAATAATAAGAGAAACAATAATCTTAAGAGAAACAAAAATTGTTAAAAATACATAACAGCTGTATTTCCATGAAGGGATAGAGAGAGAAATAGTATACTCTCATTATTTCCCAGTTACGTTATATGTCCCATCATAGGTTCTTAGAGCGTGAAGCTGTTGTTATACACTGGGTATAAAACCCAGACTCCAAGTTACTACTAGAAATTTCAAGTTAGAAAACACAATAATTCTGTGCCCGACCAAGGTATCGAACCCAAGACCTTTCGGTCAACTTTCTTGCTTGCAGGCATTCGACTCCGCTTGAGTCGAAGTTGATCGCAAAGAAACGAACTTGAATAGTTCTAGAAACGGCAAAGAAGAATGGTTTCGTATCTAAAAGCAGCGGTACTCCGCGAACTGAGGATACCGAATTCTTCTTTTTATTAACCAATATACGCTGGAATGGAAAAGAATAAATATCCAGTTCAAAGCTACACAATAATGTTAAAAGTCAAAGTCAAAATCAAAATATGTTTATTGTGGACCCAACATGTAAATGAAAATGCCCAGAACTTTGAATCGCTAAAGTCCTGCTTTAGATAGGCGTCTATATTTGTAGTACTAAATATAATTATAACTAAATCTTAAATATAATTATAACTAAATCTTAAATGAATAAGTCAGATCATTAATATTAGTTTACTATATATAATTCACAACCAGGTATCTTGTAGAATTGCTTATAGTAGACAGTAGTCCATAAATTAGACTATAACTAGAGAGAATACAAATAAAATGGAAATAGAATGATATAAAATCAAATGTAGTAATCTTTCCGCACTTTTTATTTACCAGTACGTATCTCTAAATTAGTAATATTTAAGTTATCGACGCAGTTAAAAAATTTGCAACTCGCCCGCAGTGTAATACTCGTCGAATTCTAATTGGCGTGGAACTCCCGAAATCATGAAATCCATAACCAAATTCCGAAAAATTACACTTTAATTGACTGGAGTTTTAAATCCTTACGATAATAGCACTACGCCAGGTTCCTCAATGGGTGGGCACAGAAACCTGAATGTCATATCTCTATGCTTACAGTATTGACCTGCTTCTTCCACATCCATCGCTTTCTTTATACAAGCACGAATTAGAATCGTAAGACCTGCGTGTATGAAGAAAATTATAAATTACATTAGTTATCTATAATAGAATCATTATAAATAATATTAGATTTTTTGTTAGAATTGTGGGCGATCGGAAATAAATCCTTTTGTAAATAGCGCAGTGCCCAGTGTGAATCGGCGCTTAGCAAACTCCGTCCGAACAACAAGACAAAGTGTCTGCGGCTGGAGATAGGTCCAACGTTTGTTTGTCGCGCGGCCCACGACCAGCCCTCCGCCCTTCCCTTCTGAAGCGTTTTTGTCCTCGCCTCTGCGCGCTTTATAAGCGGCTTGGGGTCACTAAATCGCTGTTTATTTGGGTTAGATATATACCGTCTGACCCAAATAGTCATAAATTACTTTTATTAAAGTGTTTTATCAATTATATTACTCGGCGTAATCAGGTCGTTAATGACGCTGTACATTGATTAAATACAAACATCTAATTCAATTAGTCCTAGGTATCTATTACTTTTCTTATAACGCTCAGTAATTATTTATCTCATGATTACCAGTTTGCTAACGATGTTAATTAAATAAAAGGTTGGTAATCACGATAAATTAATCAGATAATTTATAAAGTAAATGTAACAAAATGTATTAAGCGACAACACTATCCAAATTAATTACTTTGCAACTAGAATATTATAATTACTAAGTAGATAATTAATTTTAAAATATAGCAGCGTTTCCAAAAAAATTATGATTTTTTTTTTATATTTGGCGGCATTTCCACGTATGTTCAACTGATATTGAAGTATCCTCAAAGAGGCCTTGTGTTATTGTATATAAAGAGCTGACAAACTATATATTACATGGATATTAATACATCCTTATATAGGTATTTTCTGCGTAATCGATGCGCATTCAATATAACTTCTTCAAAAGGCTTTTATTGGGGTGCAAATAACAATAGCCTCAGAGTATTATTTATATTTATTGGAGACTAACGGATAGCAGGTCGAACTTTAGTGTATTTAGTTTCTAAAGAATGCCAACATCGAAGTAAGGATAAATATTGGCGGCGACAAGTGCCTGGTATTACGCTGAATACATAAGTAAAGAGGCTTTTAGTTATGGCAGTGTTGTTGGAGAATATTAACTCTACATATTTTTAACAGCAATATTTTGAGGCCGAAACCGGTGAGAGTGAATGAAGAAAATAGCGAATGTATAGATACGCGAAGTCCGTAAAAATGGCGATATTTGGTACTTATTACTCTCTGTCGATCCCCTAAATGACTTGGCCTTGATGCAATAATAACGTAACATCACGCCTGTAATCCCCGAAGAGGTAGACAGAGGAGTGTAGTACACTCCCACATTTCACGTTTGATACAATAATAATAAGTAACATTAAACAGTGTATTTAAAGCGCGGTGTAATTAAGAGTGAAGTGTATTTAGTGAAACAAAACAGTTACATGAACACAACGGATTTAATCTTGAAGATGTAAGGTACGCAGTGACCTGCCCACATACGTCATTAATTATAAAACCAGGGCAGCGTGAACAAGACCCCTTCTCCTGCCAGATTATTAGAATGTTGAAAATAAGAAATAATTGTGCTGTATCTTCTATAGCTACATTTATGACTGTGAGCTGGGTGTATTAAAAACTCATTACGCGCGCTCTCCAACACCTAACGCAGCTTCCGAGAAAACCGTTAAATAGCTTTTCTTTACTGCAACGCCTCCGAGCGAATCTTTGTTTACTGCTGAAAACACTAGACTTATTTAAGATAGATAATGGAGAGGATATTGTTTTTTTGTTGAAAGAGATTTTATGAGGATATAAAGTTATGTCTATTCTGAATCACTAGTAATTGCTAAGCGTTAGATGTTAGGTACAAAACCTATCTTATAGTAAATTTTGGGTTTTTCGGTCCTTAGCCAGCGTGAAAGACTGTGGCTTTAACCCTTCTCGTCCCGAGAGGAGACCCGTGTCCAAGAATGGAACGATTAAAAAGGTAACGATGATTAAATGACGAGGTTTTTATTGAGAAATAGACAGAACTTATGTGGCATTAAATTAACGAATATGTGACATATAAACAGATGTAAAAGTGTGTATTACTCGACAAATTAGAATCCTAAAAATTACACATTGCTTGTTACTGAAAATGTATTTTAAGTATATCAAAAAATGCATGTATTATCTTAGAACCTTATACAGAGCTATTTTTAAAACCATTTTGAATAGACAGAACTTGTGCTATGACAGAAATGAGAGATAGATATCTATCTATATCTATACCAGATGAAATTAAATACTTGTGGTCAACATACAAATATTTGACGTGATTGGAAATCGAACTTATAGCCATTGATTCAAGCGGTAAGCTTCACTAATCCCGGGACCTACGGATCGTGTAATAATACTCGGAAACTATTGATGGTATTACATTGATTCTCATAACACTTTCCATTGAGAAGCTTATTTAAAATAAGGAATGAACATTTAATATCTATATATTCTTTGGTTTCATTCTATTCCAAAGTAGAACACAGGAAATAGATTATTATAGGTTTCGTTTCAGGTGGCCAAAATAGTACGTTGAATGGGAAAAATATGTATAGAAAACTTACCTACAGCGGTTGGAAGTGCCCTACTTGCAGAGCTTCGGGCGCTATTTTCGACAAACGGCAAAAAAACTATGGGTAAATGCGAGTACTTTAATGGATCCCAATTTTTCTCTCTCAATTCTATTTCAAAAGATCAGTTTTATATGTCATATGCTATAATACTAGAGTTCATTGTTTCATCATCAGCTTTTGGACGTATGTACGTTGCTGGACAAGGCCTCCCCCAATCGGCGCCACCCCTTTCATCGTTTAAATATTAATATTCATACATATTGTTCTTTACCCGTATTTATAGTTCTAACTCGTTGTACTAATTGTATTAATAGGTAAAATTGCATTAAGAAACTACCGGTGGACTTCACTGCTTTGTCTATGAAATCCTCTTCTAAGTGTAGCGTACAGAACAGATATAAAGTGAACGCCAGCTGTCTATTGTACATTTGTTTCCAAAACAATTTTAATGTTGCAATTGGCAACTCTGTTAAATATTTTCAGCGGCCATTTCCAATGCGTGTACCGAAACGAGCGGCGCAGCTCGCGCCCACCTGCGGCAGCGTTTAATGTGTTCACACTCAACTGTTTTGTCTGTTTGTAACTATTCCACGGCCTTTAAAAGTTACCAGCCAACCGGCATCCATTGCTACGATTGAGTACATTCATCGTTTACCGATAAACCTAGTAGATAACCAACTCTTACCAATCGATTCCCGTTTATGCAATTCAATTTATATTTTAACTCGTCAGCTTCCTGATGGGGTAGGTAGTGAGTGCCGATATCCTAATATTTGTGCAGTACATACATCACGTGTTTCTTCTATATTCAATGGTATTTCATCGCGCAATCCACAGCGTTGTATTAGATAGCATACGACATAATATTATACAGCTCGTGTAATCTAAAGAGTTCCGAAAGAAGGTCGTTAATACAATGTATTATTAAAAGTACGTAAACTTTTCCCTTAATACAGAAAAAAGCCTTGATAGAACACATCAGGGCTACATGAACATATGGAGGCTAATAGCCATCTATCGCAAATGTAAATCAACCTACATAGTAAAAGTCGACTATATGGCTGTGGAGATAAAGATTAATCGGATGGATTTAAAATTACTATTTTCTTATTACTCTACTTTATTCTGGACAGTTTAGTGTCACCGTAATAAGGGTATTAGTATTTTTCTTGTTTAAGTTAAAATGTCTAGTGAACTTACTACCATGCATACACTTACGAAAAATGTTAAATTAATATGACTTTATTTCCAACGATGGTACATCCAGAGACTGTTAATATTGTTTGATCATAAACTAAACTTATAATGGTTCCAGTTACTTTATTTTAATATCATGTTTGTCTGTGTCCAGTTCTATTTAATGAAGCTCTTAGGTCTAGCAGTGAATACCTAGGGGAAAATAAAAAAATAATGGTTGAAATAGCGATAGATAAAAATAGAAATTTTAAAACAGAAAAATACTAAAATTCGGGATAATTTTTGCGGACCCTTTTTTATTACGAATTAATATGGATATACTTGTAATTGTAAATTACATTGAAACGCATTGTATTTTCGTGCCGGCTCGATCAGATACCGTACATGCCACATAATGTGGTGATTAGCATTCCATGCATTTCATTATGTTATCAGATAAAATAACATTTTGCTGAAATAACATGTACTGAAGCCGATATTGTGAATGTAATCTCGATATAGAGGCACTTCACAGACAAGGGAACATCGGTTGCTTTGTTTGTGAGTACAACTTATATTAACAGGTTGGTATTATTGCTAAGCGTACCAATGTCTCAACTTTATGACATAATTTTTATGGTGTGACAGGACTGCGGCTGTAGAGCAAATTCGAAGAATAAAATACTGAAAAAAACTCTTCGTCGGTTTCTTGAAGTATGGGATTAAATCCTATGTGCTTTTTCAGACCACTGAGAACAGCTGGTCCGATAGATTAAAATGAGAGTTGGATAAAGAGCAGAAATTTAAAACTGTAAAAATTTCCCCACTCACATACTGAACCGCAACAGTCACAGTTCAGACACAGTTCCACTCTAATTAAGCCTCCAAGTATCTCTAACACACTATCTGGATTCAGGCAACAATCTATCATCATAATAACCTGCCCATGTCCGTCCGCTACTGAGCATTGATCTCAATAGCACGCCACGGCCTTAAATTTTTCGTATTCAACCATTGCCGGCCACTTTGTACATATCACCATTCCAGTACAGGTAAACTACCCAGCTTCTAGTGCATCAGGTATCGGGTAGCGAACGTGGATAAAAAGAACAGGGACGTGGAACAATAGCAAACAATCTGGGACACCGATTGCATGTTAAGCTCGTTGTGTAATTAACGGAGTCTTGTCATTTACATAACAAAGTCGGGCGAGGCGGAAATTAATATCTTAAACTATCTGCAGAGTTCAAGAGTTGTCGGAAACCCCGTTTCCAAGTCGACCTACTTCTGCTGTCGTTCCACTGCAAGCGATAATGATTACTTTGGTAAGCGATTTTAGAAATGTATTATTAGAAGTCCCCGGCACCGGGTTACGTGTATAAAGGGAAAAATGAATGTAGAAGAAGCAAGTCAGGTCTCCGTAGACATGGGGTTCTTGGACCTGAAAGGAGACACTTGGCACTCGTTGCTATCTGCCAGAACCCGTGATTGCAAGGCGCTATAATAATAATGTTATGCTGGCCCTAATTTATAATTTTATATTTATTGAAAACATGATGAGATATCAAGCTATACTTGATGTGACAACATATTTAATCACTAAATAGTTCTGAATAACAATGTTAACGGTATTGTCGACAAATTCTATCGTATTTTCGATATAAATAATGCTTAACTGGCTGTTCACCGTCACACATGATGTGGAATTGAACGTTTTTCATTTTTGATCTAAACCGAAAAACTATTGAAGTAGCGATGTTAACGTTTTAACAGTATAAAAAAAAATCAATTTTGAAGCAATAAAAGACTATTTTCTTTTTAATATCCATAATTATTTCCTACATCTTAAATTTTAGATAGCGTAACCTTTACTGTACTGTCAGCCTCGCTTTCAGATCGCTCCGCCTTCGTTCGATATGCTTCTTTGTACAGATCTTCTGAAAGCAGATTTAATATTATCTCTTCAGCCTCTTTTTCAGTTTTGCAGACTTTAATAGGATATGTTCAAGTATTGATAAGATATTTCTCGACTTTTCCATGTTCAAACGGTTAAAAAAAATGTGTAATATTGCGTTATTACGAACTTTTATATTATTTAGCTGCTTTAAAACCTTGGTTAATAATTTTGAACGCCTCATGGTATATTGTGGGGATACAAAGGTTCCATTTGTGTTAATACATTACTAAAACAAAAGATGTACCGAAAACGTGTAAATGTAAAACGAATTGCGGCAATACACGGCGAGGTAAAGAATTATGTCAATCAACATTAGGATGATTAAATAAGGGCAAAAATAACAAAAAGGAGGGTTTGTTTCGATGTTAAAAATGAGAGAATTTCTCTTGCTTTTAGAGATCGTGTAACAAAATTATGTACTCAGTGAAATTACGAAGGCTTAATGTTTCACGCAGACCGCGACTAATTATAAAGACGGTGAAATTATTCTTTTAACTTTTCTCTAATGTCACGAGAGATTACAAGTTGTTGTTGCTAGTTCTTCTAGACTGTTCCAGACAGGTCTAGCGAAAACGTCTGGAACGTTCCAGTAAGTTTTATCTTCAAGACCTTTTAATAGAGTGGCGGTTGGGGCTGTGTCGTAACATTCTCAAATACAGTTTCATTATACCTGCTCATATAAACGAATGTTTTTTGTAACAGATGTTTTTTGATGTTCGACTGGTCTTGGGCAAATGGTAAGAGAATTTAATTACTGGCCGTGTAAGTATAAGTACTCGTTCTGGGCCTGGGTGGCAAAAAATAAACGTAAACATATGTAGTCGATCCGCAGTCTCGATGCCAGCTTTAAGTTTAGATGACCGTGTGTGGAGAGTTTTCAAGGTATATATTCATTTATATTTCAGAACTTGCCGACATTAGTTCACAGGATTTCATCCATGTAATTGATCTTCAAACGAACTTAATTCATTCTGAAACTGGAACATATATGTTTCCGCTTGTGCACTCTACGTTTGAGTGTGCAAAGAAGTATTAAAAATGTAAAGCACACTCCAAGGGCTATGCTTCTTCCAACCCTTGGCAGTGCCACCGGAAACTATTGAAGGTGTTTAAACAATCGCTGAACGCATTATCGGCTCCACAGTGTCGTGTCGGCTCAAGTTTCCCGCTACATGCCTCAACAGTTCAACAACAACGCATCTACACATCGTACGCTCCTTAAACTATACATTAACTGTATATGTACATATTTGTATACTCACACATATATCCCATTAAGCGATGTATATGAGCATGTACACGTGTTAGTTGAATATTAGAATCGGGCATATTGTTAAGTGTCTGAAAACCTTAGAAATTGCTATTATTATGATATCGTTGTGCCCGGCTTTTTGAGTGACCGGCAGACTGTCAAGTTCATGTCCTAATAGGTTTCGTCTACATTCAACAAAAGTGATGTGGTCTAATGTGTCTCTACAATACATGGTTTTCAGTGTTTGTACATGTGAAATAAATCACACTCAACTAAACACTAGCATTCGTTTGGAAGGTTACAGACTTCAGGTTGTATTTTTAAGTTTCGGAATTACCCTTGTTTCGACGTTGCTTGTCGGACTGTGGGTTGCTATCTTACCCTTAACATACATTATATATTTGTGTGATGAGCACGAGTATTTGTGCCGTCTCATATCATTTTCAGGTGTATCAGTCCAATACTTAATCTACGGTTAGAGAGCAACATATACAGGGTGAAACTATATTCAACAAAGCCGATAGGAAAGCAAGTTTATTGAGGGGAATTCGTGTTCGTATACAACCCCCCGTACGTTATGTTGCCGAGAATTTATCGAGTTTCAAACTACCCTACACGTTTATTATGTTAGAAAGTACATTCAGCAACTATATATTAATATCCGTGACGTTTGGCCAATTCACAAATAGTCAATTGATGAACATCCCTAACAGGATTAATTAGGAAAGACTGATTCAGCACCTACGTTTGGGTGTCCTCTTGAGTTAGTAGAGCAAGCCTGCGATAAACTCTTTAAACCTTCAAATGTAATATAAATCCTCGTCGATCGTGTCATGTTATGAATTGGCAATATTTCCTAGTCGTGGGAATTAAATTACTAACCTGCCTACCCGGGTAAGCGCTGCGTTTGAATGTCGAAATTAATTACTGATCCAACATT
Organism: Parelbella ahira ahira; assembly: GCA_018244795.1. NCBI lineage: Eukaryota > Metazoa > Arthropoda > Insecta > Lepidoptera > Hesperiidae > Parelbella > Parelbella ahira. The sequence continues at coordinate 21,413 of DWME01001808.1, forward strand.
TTGTATTTTTATTTAGTAATTGAGGGCAATTGTGTTTTAATAATATTTTTTTCTTCATCGAGAGTCCGCTATCAGCTATCGTAATCTGAGCATGATGAAGTTTTAATAAAAATATAAAACACGCTTCGGCAGGAGCGCTGTATCTTAATTAGAATCAAATATCTATTATTTTTGGAGCCTCTGACAGCTGTAATATATTACATATTTTATATGTATCTAATTAAAATTGTAAGGCCTATGAGCCGTTACAGTTGGTGTGCAGTTCAAATATAAATAAATCAGTAAAAGAGTGAACGGGTGAACGGGTGAAGTGCGAAAGAGTGGCGAGTGAACGAATAAAATAATGAACAAATGAACGAAAACGAAACATCACGTCTGAAATACTCGAAAGGCAGGCAGGGTAGCCAGGGTTGTTTATATCCCAGAATGGAATAGGCAGTTAGTATATTGCCATCCACCGGACATAGAACCAGACTCCAAACTAGGACAAGTAATCTCTAAAATAAAATGTGAGATAGAAAAATCCAATAGTAGCCGACCCGTGAATGGAACTTAGATCCTCTTGATTATCAACCGCGTTTATAAGCACTCAGGCAACGAGGCAGTCATATGAACAAATCAATAAATAAACAAGTGAAAAAGTGAACAAGAGAACAAGCGATATTCGTTTATAAGTGAACCATATAGTTAAAGTAACAAATTACATCTCGACCTGGTCGTCCAATGACCGGGAAAAAAGCGAAGAACAGCTGGTTTCACATGACCCAAAACCAAGCGGACTGGTAGCGTCTAGAGAACGTTTATTTCCAGCGGTGGGCCTTCGAAAGCTAAAGCGTGGATAAATGAAACCAATAGCTCGCAGTATGTTCCTTATATCGAGTTCCTTAATAAATAAGCTTGCTCAATGGAGCGTAAATCTTTAATAACATATTTAAACATAAGAGGTCGTTGACATTCTATATAATTATCTGGCTGGGAACCATGTTTTCAAAGTTCATTGACCGTTCACAATTTTCGTTATTAATTCTCTGACAATTTCACAAACGTTATTAATATGACTGCCTCGTTGGTTGAATTGTTGAAAACGCTACTGCGCTACTGTTCCTCGAAACACTGGGTTCGATTACCGGGTCACGTATAATAGGGCTTTTCTAACTTAAAATTTCTAGTAATAGATCGAAACCTGCATTTGTCCAAGGTATATGGCAAGTATAGGTTCAGGCGCGAATAGGCGAATTGTGGGAATGTATAAGTACTTGCATAGTGAGTAGAGTAGCGTGAATACTCTGCCTGTCGCTTCGGGAAATACAGGCGTACGTCATACGTATGAAATGGATTGTAAATTATCACAAGCGACATATAATGTCATATTATTTTATTATAACATTATTATGAACTCCATTGGATGGCGATACAGCCTCTATATGACTGATTCTCCCAATAAAACATACCTGAATGAACCAAAAACATGTTACATTACCATGATACTTATAATAACGTTACATGTTTACATGTTACTAAGTAGTTTAACCACTAGTCTTTATTATATCGCAAACATGTGCGGTTAAACTGCACGCAGCCGGTCTTTGAATGTGCTGTCTCTCGTGTACAATACCATAAGCAATTCTGAGGTTAAGTTAAGTAGTAGTTCTCAATTATTATTATACCTAGTATACACAGTCTCGACTCGTTGAATGCCACGTCGGTAGAGTGAGTCATAGCG
>DWME01001809.1:0-23127 GCA_018244795.1 Parelbella ahira ahira
CCGCGCCGCCCACCGAGCCCGCGCGCGTCAGCGAGCCCGAGTTGTCCGCGCTCGAGTAGCCCGAGCTTATGTCCTCGCTCGACTTTATGTGGCTGCAAGTAAACAAAATTCATTCGGTTTACCGTTCTATTTTGATGTACTATTCGATTTATATAGGTTACATAGCATTTTACAGTATGCCGAAATCAACTTATCGACTTTATGTAGCTGCAGCCGTATAGCGTTCTATTTTGATATGCCACATTGTCATTATTCAGTATTCTAACAGCATGCAGAAATCAACTTGGGACTTGAGAGGACTGCCCTTTATTTCCCTCAATCTGACTACTTTATTAATCCTATAATATAATAAAACTAAATATTTGACGATATTAAACAAATGCCTTTTAAGCAATTAGTACGTTGCTGTTACGTCATCATAGCGAGGCGGTTAGTTCATTGTTACCAAATAACCAGCGATAACTAATACTGTCACACTATCTTTAACTGGAGGAATGATATTGAATTGAATTTTATACCTACCATTATTAATAATACTAAAAGTAATATAGCTAGTTATTTTATTTCTATGGATTCCTCTTATACTAGATACGCATTATAACTTAATTAACAAAGTATATTTACGTAATTTGGATATTAACTTGCATTACCGATCATCAAAGATCACAATATAAACTTAAACTTTAATTTAAACAACAAAAAATATAAAAATCGAACCTAAAATCCGGCTCATCCATCCGCGAGCGAGCGGGCCGCACGTCCACGTCCACCTCGGGAAAGTACATCGGCGCGCGGCTGTTCGACTCGGACGCGCTGCGCCGGGTCGCGAAACCGCTGCTATCGACATAAATTACCTTCTGAATCCATTGTAGCTATCGTGGTTCATATTTTCTTTATAAAACAGAAACTACGAATTGAAAAAAAGTCACTTCAATATGATTTTTTAATTTTGGGCAAAAGAATAAATTTCAAAATTATTACTGAAGTTCCCTCGGCCTTTCCAATTTGGACAGTATTTTTATAAGAATGAAGTTACGTAATAGTTACACATATATGGTGGAAACAATACCTTTTAACTGAACGGCGGATGAGACGCGGCTCGGCGAGCACGTCGTCCGCCTCGTCCGCGCCGCGCTCCTCGCGCGGCTCGCACTCGCTCAGGTCGGACAGGCTGTAACTCTTGCGCAGCTGCTGTACTAAGCCGCCGCCACCCTGCGATTTCGCTTCGTTACTTTAAATCGCAAAATACACTACCATTTTGTCTGCACTTGTTTCCAACGTATTTTAAACTTAAATTTCGAACTACCTACACATTCCTATTTTTCTGTTTGTTTCCAAGGTATTTTAAATTTGAATTTAGAATTACACATTGATATCAGCTCTCCTGCGTTTGTTTCGGACGTCATTTAAATTTGGAACTTCAATATTTTCAAACCAATCGTGAATATCACAGTCGTTCAGGAATGTGATTACTTTTTAAATTTTTATTGAAAAGACACTTTTTTTTAAGAAACATTTTTGTCGTTAGCTTATTGTTAGCTTTAGTTAAAGTTCTCGATATTAATAGCGAACTACACGTAGATATAGCGCTTAGTGGGCAACTGTTTAGAATGGGCATTTGAAAACTAAATGAAGTGTAGGTACGTATAAACAAATTGTTATAAAAATCAAAACAAAAATATTACTTACTTGCTCTGACATTTGTTACGCAAGCGTCGTGTTGTAAAGCGCATGCATGTTTAGAAATGTGATCGTCTCTAATAAAATCAACATATCCGTGAAAAAAAAATCTCAGCTATGTCACTAACATTTATTTAGAGGATACAAATTTAATTATGCTAAGTCAGTCACACGTAAAATTAAACCTAAGAACACAACATACATAGCCGGTGATTTCATAAACTTAATTGAGTAACATGCTCCGTACATAATCTTGAAACTATAACATGGTATTCGAAACAGTTAAACAAATCATTATATTCACACAGACCGTTTAAGAAAGAATAGTAAACGTACCAAAAGGCAAAGTACGTAGTTAAAAAAAGAATTCATAAAAAAACATCTACATCATTACTATCGGACAATATGAGAGATAAAAAAGTGGGTAGAAGAAAATACGGTAATAAGCAAAGGCAAATAATAGAAAAGCATAGTTATTTTTACTTTGGTATTAAAAAAATATTTCGTTTGTCGTTAAGTAAAAACTGTCGATGGAAGATAAATGACCACGTCAAAATATACGATGTAGCCGATAGTGTAAAATTACGTGTAATTAATACGAAACGTTGTCTAAAAATCGTCTAAGAATCACAGTTGCGTTGCATCAAACATCTAATTCCTCTCAATCGACCATCACTTCCTTCTCCTTCTCTTTGGCAGCCTGACTTCTGGTGCGACGCCCTCTAGATTTACTGCGAGGTCTCTTCTCTTTATCTTTGTCCACCTTCCGTTTTCTGACAACGTTGCCGCGACTGCGGGCGGAAGTGTCTAGCACGCCAGGTTCGTAATCTGGGTCGTTGGCGTCTCCACTTCCAACGAGAAAATCTTCGTTATCGTCGCCTCTATCGAGCTCGACTATTTCTACGATACCGGGAAGATTATGGTCTGATCGTTGATACTCTAAATCTTCGTACGCCTCTCGGTACCCGTCTGTGACGTCACGGTCCCTTATGGCACGCCGAGCTTCCTTCTCTTGTTCGGCGCTCGGCAGATTCAAGTTCTAAATGAAAGCAGCAACGGAAAGGACATTTGGAAGAGATCGGGTGGGTGGGAGTAAAAATTAAAAAAGCGTGTTAATAAAAAATTAAAAATACAAAAATGGAATTAAACAAAGCGGCAATGTGTACTTAATGTAAGATTTATGTGAGGATCGAAATAAAATGGCACGGTGTGGGTGTGGTGGGCATGTTAAACAAACGAAAAAGGCGAATCGTCTATATACTTATTCGATAGTTCTATTGTTAAGCAAGAGAAAAGGTGTGCAAGAGGCAATAGAGTTTAGATTTAATATGTGTTTAAACAACAATAATGGGTATATTATTCGTGATATGTGATCAAACATGCCACACACATACAAACACACGATAAATAATTTACGTGAAAACAAAAAACAGCGGTGAACAAAACAACATTTACTATCGTAAAATTAAATTAATTATCGCTCTGTACTCCTGTAATTTTTGTTATGGGTTACATACACCGTAATCCTGGATCTGATTCTAGTGACTTAAATAAGACCTAAGTTTTAGCAACTGATCTAATTGTGTCACTTTTTAATGGTAAGTTTAAAGGTCTTATTTAGTTCTGCAATGAAAAACGAAGCATGCCATTAGATACTCTAAAATGTGTTACAGTGGATTGTTACTACTACTAACTTTAATGGCAGTTTGCATAATCACGGTGGTGGCATAGTTGACGCCCTTTGTGCCCAAATTGAGCACAGTGTGGTAGCCCTGGTCTTTGGCTTTCGCTATGTATTCATCGATTTCCTGAAACAAACGTGATAAACTATTATGTATGGACAATCTTGGTCCTAAGTCACACACATTGAGTCAAGTGAAAAATAAAAAAAAAAAAAACTTTGTCGTTTTTTAAACGTCGAATTCAGAACTTTCGATTAACGCTAATTATAATTATGTAATAAAAAAAACTACACAAACTAACCGAAATCGTAAACCCAAATACCCACATACCTATTAAATATGTATTACGAAATAGACGTACGTAACACGTTTATAAATTCATGTAATCCAAATTAGAAAAACAATACGTCACGAACTCACGACGTGAACAATTGAGGTAGGGGCAGTCAGTCATTTTGAAAGTGATTAAAACGCAGCAAACATAATGTAAAATTCTATTGTTGAATGCCAATTTTATTAATAATTTCATAATATTTCCTCTTTATTTCTCCGTAGGGTTAGGCAGAAGATTGTAGTATATGTATCGACATGTTTTACTAATTATGTTATAATGTCATTTCCCCTAGAGTTACTTTTCCCATACAACGGACAAAAATCCAAACATCGTGGTTCTATGAGGAATTTTGATTAAAAAAAACAATAATACTTTGTTCGATCCAGAGATCGCACTCAGGACCACGCTGGCACCACTAAACCAACGAGGCAGGTTTTAAAAATTTTAAGTACCTACTTGTTAAACCAAAAAAACAACAAAACTAAATAATTGAATCATACACGGAGAAAAAAAACGGAACATATTAGAAGATAAAACAGTAGATGGTGATCACCTAAAAAAATATTTATTATTATTAACATCACATCTATTTCCATTATAAATAGATCTAGATTAACGGAGCGAATAAATAAAAAATTCTTACAGGATATCCGCAGAACCAAAACTGAATGAAAATGAGATAGCTTTATTAGTTCAAAGGAAATAGACAAACTGAACGAGCATGCGTAGCCCGATCGGGTATTCCGTTCGTAGTGTATTGAAATCTTCGGGGAATACTTTTATGACGAAGAACGACAGCTAACGGTTCTTTTGAAAAATGAATACAAACAAATTTGGAACATGAAATTTAAATCACAGAACATGATCGTTTAAATTCACTCAATGAAACCGTTACAAGAATTTGCAATTTATGAATAACTTCTTAAGAATTCTGTCGTATGTGGGATGTTCACTGCCATTTTAAAACGTAAAGTGAAATTATCTTCTTTCAAAAGTTATTTGTCGCTACGGTATCGATGCTGTGATTTGATTTATAATAATGTTATGGGACACTTTCATAGAATGCCATCAGAATTTTTGTTAAGCAGAACCTGTGGTATGGTAGCCAAATAACAATATACAATGTACATTACTGAATGAACACGTTATACCTAGACTTTTATACACACACATAACAAATATTCCCATGAATCAGACAAATATTTGCCTTGGGCGGTAATGGACCCTGTAACCTTCGGCTCAGCAATCAGGTTCATTAACCATTTATATCTCCTCAAAATAAGTATAACGCCAAAGATCCTTTGTTGGCCAAAATAAACATTTTTAAACGATTTAATTATCATGCCATTTAATTATACTGTATGATTTACGACGAGTGTACAAAATCCTATGGTTTACCTGAAAATCCAATTATTATAATGAGTCATGGTACGACTACAGCGTAAATATTTAAACGCTGATAAAATGAATAATCGGTTACCATTACCAAACAAGTGCAGAAATTACGCCAAATTTTCGACCTCGCAACAGAACAAAAGAAACATTCGGAACTAAGTGCCAACCTTTAATAGTTGGAGGAGGCATGAAGACTATAGTTTTATCCAAATGAATTGGATTCGTGGCGGTTTCCTCGCGGTACGGTTCCCGCGCTGATTTTATTTCTGTGAAGCTATGATATAGGATTTATCAAGTATGGCATGCACAGAGCTCTCCTTTAATGAGTGCAACGCCTTGGCAACTCCTCTGGTGTTGCACATATCTATAGGAAAACATTGAGATACCATCAGGTGGCCAAGCTGCCTGATAGCAAGGTTAAATAAAGAAAAGGCATCAAAATAGGGTATACCAACCTGTTCCCGCCTGCAGAGCGCGGGATGCACAAACTTCCTATAGAGTATCGAGGAACCTTTGGTGGCCGGCGATAGCAGCCACAGCACCAGCACTATCTTCACCTCGTAATAGAAGGGGAACCATGACAGGAACACGTCCGTGAACGTCTCCGTGCACGTGAACAGCGCAAACACTATCCAGTACATCATCCATTTTACCTGCAAATGTTCAATTGGTAGATATTGTTGGTAGATTCTATAAATACCTACTGGCTGATGGGGCAGTTGGGAGACTGCGCGTATAGTGATGAAGGTATAAGAACATCAGGTCTATAAGGATAGGTATATTTAGCATTCAGCGCACTCTGGCTTTAACGTAAGGGGCCATGCGTGGTAATGTAATAATAATAATCAATTTGAGTTATACTAAGCTTAAAATATAAATATAAAACATGCCTTTATTATAAGAGGCTATAGTACATTATTTCTTGAGTCTCATTATATGAATAATGACATTTGGCAACGCGAAACATTCCAAATGTAACCTTCAAGGGTATGAAAAGATGTAGGACTGATTTCATAAGAATTAAGTCCTAATTTAAGTTCATTTCATAATATGAGTAATAAATAGAAACAAATTGAAATAATATTTTCCTAATTTTTTACTAGGGGACATTAGAATCATTATTGATCTGGGATTCATTACAAGAATTGTTTAAAATTTAATATTCACAACTCTGATAGTCTCCTGAACCATAATCTAGGAAATCCGAGTAGACTATTTTAGCTGTAACGATTTTGGGTTTTTTTCAATACAATATTTTTCCATGACAGGCGTCACATAACTGATTTTACAAACGTTAATGAAATTATTACGTCTTATTATGGTTTATGATGTTCTCAATGCAATGTGAATTTGCCAAACTTGCGTTTGGGCAGCTTGGGTGATCAAGGCGTGAACTCTCCTCATTTTGATAAGACAGCCCTACCTATTTCAAAATGGGCCGATGAAAAGGTTGATGATGATGAAGTTTCAAACGAAATCGGTGCAATCTATATCAATTGTTAAAAAATACATTTAGTAGGTATACACGGACCGAGTAAAGGCGGAAGATTTTTAGTGGGGAATAATTACATCAACATTGAAAAAAAAAGTAAAAGGTTTGATTGTATGGTTATTTACAATAGTAATAGTTCGATAGTTTAGTCATTTGTTCTTATTACTTGTTGTATTGACCATTAGAGTGCGTATCATTAATAACTTGCTATGTATGACAACTGCAAGAAAGATAAAAATCAACCATTAAAATGACTAAGTGCTCAAACTGTATGTAGACGAATTTGGACAAAACAAAAGAGCGATTTTAGTTAGAACACGCTACGCCAATTATGTAGTAGGAATCAAAAGCGAGGTAAAGGACACAACGAGAATTGAAGCGTTTCAAGCAAGTTGAGCGTGCACCGCGTCAAGGCCACAGCGGACTAACTGTACGTGTAGTCCCTTTATATACGCTACAATAGTCATTATCTAATAATCTCAACATTGCACCTGCTTTATAAACATTCGTGTTGAGAGAATTTCGAGCTCACAGTACCTATATCGGACATGCGCAATGAAGTGCACGGTTTAAAAACTAAGTCCGGTCGATAAAACTTGCGCTCATTATATATACACATAAGGAAATTGTGCAACAAAACAAATGATTCGTGAAGTATTCTTGCATAAGGAGCATAGATAAAAAAATTAAGTAAAATACTCACGTATTCTTTCAAGTTTTTCGTTCGGACAGCTTTATAGGACGCGTAAGCCGGGTAGAGTGTTCCAAATACCAATCTGCAAAACGGATACAGGATCAGATAAGAGATCATCCTTGGCGCAAACAGTCCGGTGACCACGGCTAGCACGCCGAAATTCGCAAACGTAACGCTAGGGACACATTTGCTGAGCGCCACCCCTACGTTCACCGCGAATCTGTTCCACACTTGGCCCTTCGAGTTTTCGAAAGGAAAGTCATGGTATTCGTAGTAAGCCTCGCCAATATTCGGGTCGTATTTGACAATTTCGCGTCCGAAACTATCGGCGGCGACGACACGTGCGTATTCAGCCTCGATCTTGGTGACAATGTTCCGGACGCTGGTCAGTCCGAGGCTCAGTTTTGGTAAACGAGGCTCGTCGTCACGGTTACCGCACGCGTGGCCTGCCTCCATGGATACCGGGGTAACACATTTAACAAGGTTTTTTTTTACACTGAATATATGATATTAATTGGTGTCCGGGTGTGCTCAATTTGCACTCACTCACTACAAATAGATGTGCACTGGCTTGCTGTTCTACTAAGACTGGGAGCTAGTGATCACTCTTAGCATAAATCGCGTTCTATAAACCAAGATACAGTATCAATATACAGATTCGAATTACACCTGTTCTGTATGTAATGCAATATGACGGCACTTATTTATTGTTCTTGTGATATTACTACCTAACTCCAAAATCGTCGATAGTGTCTATATGAACTGTACTTAGATAAACGATCCATGGTTGCAAATTTGGCATTACTGTAAGTGGCACAAAGGGTATGAGTAATCAAATGTAGGCGGGTCGACAGCGAGGATAAGGTGTTGCAATGAGCTTAAAAATATTTCATATCCAACCTGAAGCACAATACAACTCACGAATTATGTCGAAGCACAACAAAACAATACGAACAAATGACATTGCCGCCGTTTATCATCACATCATTTTACTATTTTTACATCATCCGGCCGTTCTATTTTCATATTATCCTACATAATACATTCACAGCTCGGTGAGTCGTAAGTGTGCATGAAATTTTAACGAGGATTGTCAGTGACGAAAAAATAATATCCAAACTATTGTATATTTCAGATAACAGTGCTATTGAAATACAACTTTGGATTAGATATTGTTTAGAAGACGCTATAAATTTTGCAAGAACGCTAATGTATATAGATATATACGCGTTGAAATTTTATAGGATGCTAGGTGATGATGGAAATCAGAATTCTCCAAAACCCAAATGTAGAAGAAGCATGTCAGGAATGTAAGGGTCGAGATAATTGGCACGCGGTGTTCTTTGCATACTTTGTATGGAACCTGGCATGATGGTATAACAATAATAAAAATAGATACGTCGAAACATAACAATCGAGAAGCAAAATAAAACAAGAAGGAAACAAGCAATGCAAGCGCTATTACAATTCAGCGAATGATGAATAGTAAATTGCCGGACAGTGAGGCGTACATTGCGCCAATTTGTTAAGCGCTACCCCTCTTCCTTAGACACTTGGCTATTGTATGGGAGAGTCCAGCTGTCCGGACTCGCTTACACTGGACACTTTTAAAAATAAACAAGATGCACTTACAAGTTGAACACTGATATATAAAGAACAATCACATATTGTTCAGCTGTGGTAACAATGAGACGTAGTTGCTCATCGCACCTCGCATCTTTTCCATTGCTTCAGACCAAGTTTAAGACTATTTGCCGACGTAAATAAAACACAAAGCTTACCGTATAATGTGGTCATTAGTATAGTTATTAGAGCCACTAAAATCTATTTTTATTTCTGTTATAGACAATCACTTTACGGTCGTATGAATCACTAACTGGAGCGTATTTTAAATGCGTGAAAAATTAACATTTTGCTTTTCGTTTTAAGTATTCAATTGAAAGCTATTACACGTAGCATAAATAGACCGATTTCGAAAATTTATCTCAACGATTTTAATTCGAAAACGCGCAGTAATAAGTGTTTCAAATATTTCAGCACACTTGTACAGTAGGAAGTTGAACTGGTACAATGCTGTTTAAAAAAATTTCAGCATTCAATTTCTTCATGATATGATATAACAATATAGAAGATCGTTTACCTACAAAATGTTGAAAGCATTTGTATGTTTGGACGTTGTTGGTTCCAATTAATTCCAGTTCACATTCGGTTAAAATAAATTTCGGATATAGCGTACCGTTTATAGTAGGAGCATTGTAACGTAAAATTTGGAATCCATGGATTTTCCTCTTTTGAACGCCTTTAATGATTCATATCTTTTGAATGGCTATGATTACAATAACAGCAAGCAATAGGGCTCATCCAAAACATAATTAGAAAGTTGCTCAAATGGATTTATTTATACATTAGGTCATTTTTTTAAAGCTGAAGGTTCACCGACACAGATCAACGGATGGCGGCAAATAAATGATTTTGATTACATTTTTCACTGTAGGCACTAAAACAAATAAATAAAGAAAATAGTAACATTTTAATTACATATTATGTCAAGTTGTTAAAAAACGGACTATTTGGACGGACGAAATGGACTTTTTTTTAACTGTTACACGAAGGCATATCGACAATAGAACACACCCACACACGTCGTGTGTTGAGGCGTGCAATAATCAACTTCTTGTTAATCCATATATCTTCTTAAATTAAAACTATTGATGCAGTCGTAAATTTTAGTTAATAAGCTAATAGTATAACGAAGATCACGCAAAGTGAAATGAATGTAGAAGTCCTAAGACGCGGATACGTGGAAGTAGACACGCTATGACTGGTTAACGATTATTTTGTATCAATCCTCAAATACAATAGAAGGAACCAACTTTTAGTGTAATTCTATTCGATGATATGTTAACATCTTTGTTTATATCATTATCCACATTATCGCACCAATTCTGTATGTAATACTATTAGATGACGTGGTAACATCTTTATTTGCATATATGTGTGTCATTCTGAATATTTTTGTATAGGCTTATATACAAAATTTTAGAATCACTTTCTAAGTTAAAGAGATGGACTACTTTTTGCTTTCTCGAGAGTAATATTGCCGTAATAAATAATTATAATAAATAATTAGAATGTAGTTTTGTATACTCAGTTTGTCTAGGTTCATATGTTGCAACATACCTTACAAAATCTTTTCGCTTATGTGGTTATAAAATGATTTTATGATCTCGATTTTATTAACTGTTACTCGCTTCGTCAAAACAAAAAAAAAATTGAACGTTTGTAATCAGAATTACGTTTGTAATTGTACAGCTGTTATTTATTATTGCAAAGAAATTGATTTTTAAATATGTAGTTTAGAATAAACGTGAATAGAATAGGTACATGAAAAAAATAATAAATACAGATTATATTAAACTGATTTAACTTGTAAACCTATTAGACTTTTGAGTTACTTTTGCACTAATAATAATAATTGTTGATATAGTCTCCTCCATTTAACGATAGATATAAATAGCTTTGTCAATAATAAAACATAACGTATTAAAAAAGTTTGTAAATTATTTTAACCTACTTTATTTTATTAACTTACTTTATTGAGTTGTTAAATAAATAGAAATTCAATATCTTATTCTACCGCATATTCTAATAAACAAGAAAAACACGATTCAAAGGTGCGCAATCAAAATTCTATTTAACCTGCCCACGGTTTTACAGTCACACTGTACTATTTCATTTATATAAACTGGTAAAACGTGTTTGGATATTTCATATACGTTTTCGTGATAAAATATTTTATAAGGACTCATGTATCCACATCATCCATATGTCTCAAAGTATCTAGTGATAAAATGTTTTAGAGGGAGTTTTGACACCATTTATAAAAATATAGCTCCAACGCGGTGTTCGCCAAGTATATAGGTCAAGAACCTCTGTCTGGTCTTTGATACGTCCAGAGTGCATGTTATGATATTTTAAATGGCCTCTTAGCAAAATTACAGTCCAATTACAGCAGGTATGTACTAGAATTACAGTCAAATTACAGTATGTAACAACTAACAATATATGGCCTTTCCTAATACAATCTACATTTAAGTAACAAAGTGTGGTAAATACATTGTAACTGCCATAAAATGTTTTATCAATACGATATACAGTATTTATTAGAAACAATTTAAAAAGACAAAGTTAATAGAAGAGGTACAAGAACACCACGCGTGTAATAAAAAAAAAATATTTGCACTTAATCCTCCCTATCTACCCCGTAAGAGAACTGGCGTAATAATAAAATAAAAAGAGAAGCAAGCGAACTATGTAAAAAATCATAGACAATTTTATAATGACACAGAGCAATTTAAAGGTAAGGCGACTACCACCATGACCTACGTCGCTATAGAAATAACAACAGGTCTGTATATTTCGTTGAAGTATTTGTGCAACACATAATATGCATATACACACATATGCATATGCTACCTGCGTCGTATTTCCTTTGTCTGAATGTAATTGAAATCATTACACACTTCGCTCAATTAGTCGACTAATTTAAAACGTAAATTAACTTGCAACATCCTTACATACAAACGGTATGGCGCATAAATACAACGGTTATTTTTCAATTTTTATCAAAGACTTGATCCGTCTGTATGTTACGTATTCTCGAAATGTGTTTGAATCACCAAGAAAAAACGTTCGTCTTTACTAATTAAATTGTTTTATATTATATTTCTCAAATATATTCTATCAGATTATGACATCAACAAAGAAAAAGTTTTAGTATGAGTTCATCAGCATCAGCCTACTCCCGTCCACTGCTGCACATAGGCCTCTTCAAAGGCACGCCACTGTCCTCTACCTTCATGTAGATCAGATCAACGGTTAAATAATTATAACTATTACTAAATAGTTCTAGTAGTCCTATATTACATTATTTGTTTAACAACTATCTATTTAGTTAATACTATTCATTCACTATCCCCTGCTATTTAACAAATATACGTTTGAAACCAAACGAGTTGTATCGAAGAAATTTTGTCAAAGATTATGCAGGCGGTGTACAGAAGGTATAGTTGTATTAGGTATGCATTTCAACACCGTTGACCGACATTTCTAGCTCCTAATACGTCGAGACATTGCAGCTCGCGCCATCCTCCAGGGTCGCCGAGTGAAGTGCGCTGCACTGTACAATTTTTTACCTGCCTATAATTATATCGCTCATTGGCGACTAGACTGTACTGTCTTAAACACCATCTTTCAGAAAACAGTTCAAATACTTTGAAATCACAATTATTGTATGACTATTATAATAGTTATATATCATAGAATAGTCTATAAATCATATAATATTATAATAGTCACACTACAATTTACTTTACTGAGCTATCGAATTGGGACATCTGTAATGATAGATGTACTTTAAATAAAAAAAATACAATTAAATTACTTTGTTAGTGTCCGCATGAATCCTTTCAGAGCTTAGCAATGTTTTGAGCGGTCGGTTATTATAAAAGGAACCATAATCAAACAATATACATATATAGTACATGCAATCATATTTGTTTGTTTTCGAAGCTTATTAATAACATATCTTATTGTATTTACTTTGTATTTCGCATAAACAGTATACCTATACGTATTTGCTGATTCAATTAACTCTTGTTAGCATCGGAGCCACGAATATTGCGCGCGTGCGTTAAGAAACACAATAACGCGATATTGCCGCTTCCGGTGCGCCGTGGTCAGTCACGCGTTCTGCAGCTCTGCGATTTCAAATCGCCTCTAATGAAACTTACCTGAACTGCTTTGAACTGGTTTCAGTTTGGAAGTACTGTTTCGGGGTAGACAGCAGCATCCTTACAAGCTTGACGTGACCTGACATCCTTCCACATTTATTAGCCTCCTCATACATCCATATCCATTCTGATCCTTTTATCATTCCACGGTTGGAAAACGGGTCTCCTCTCATAACGAGAGGGGTAAGGCCCACAGTCTGCCACGCTAGCCAATTGCGGATTGGCAAACTTCACACACCTCAAATTTTTTTATAAATTCTATGGTGTACAAGCTTCCTGACGATGTTTTTCTTCACCGTTAGCAAGTGATAAACGCATAATTATACAAAATATAAAGTATTCTTCATTACGAGAACTAAATTTATATTATTATTGTTATTACTACAAATTGTAACTTTTGTTATTGAACAAAAACAGAATGTATCTTGATAGTAACACATTACGCTAAATTGATATTTTTTGTTGGAAATAAAACCTACTTTTTATAAATCTATTTTGATACATTAGTCAAACCTGATTGTTTGTTAGGTCCGTTTGTTTCTTTAGGTGTATTCACTAGGGGTTCTTATATCTTGACCTAGGCAAACTATAACCACACGAAGTCTTATTGAAATTGCTTAGTATTTGTGCATGATATACAAACATATAAACAGCCAATATAAAAAAAACTGAAATTCATAATGTAGGTACATAACATGTCATTACTATTTTTTTTTAATATTACGTACATATTTTAAACCGCGTTAGTATCCTATTAATAGTATAGAAACGTGTTCCCGAAGATTGATCAAAAGCAATTTTAGAAGAGCCATCAGGACGGCGGGCCCGAGTCACCAAACTCAAGCCTCTACAGTCTACACCCAAATAAAAAAGTCGACAACAGCATTTTAATAAGAACCTTTTTCTGTTAATAAATAAACTTTGAAGAAAGATCTACCCGTTTAATTTCCATGAGGATTATTCAAATAACTTTGATTATGAATTCATTTGGCAAATATGCATAGGTAATTTTTTTTTCATATGCCTATACTCAAAAGTTAATTCTATAAACGTGATATGCTCCTAATATATAAGAATAAAGTGACAGATTTCTCTACCAAAGTTTGATCGTTAGAAACCAGTTATAGACTTAGCGTGAGTTTACCTAACAGGTGACCTCAGCTACTGTGGCTGGAAATTATATAAAAAAATATCAATGTCAACCGAACGTACGCTAGAATAAAAAAAAAAACTACAAACTTAAAAAGAACTATTATATTGGGTAAGTTACCTTTCATTGAAACGTAATCAATAGTTGTAAATATATGTCAGTGTATTACTATCTATAGATCTAAAAACGTAATTAACAAATACAAAAATATAATATGTATGAACAGTTGTAAAAATAATATTAATTCAAAAATACAACTAAAACAAATAAAATACACTAGCTTATCCGTTGTAGGTATATGTATATTTTTCAATTAAACAAAAAATATTCTTAAGCGATGGTTTCTCTGACTGATTCATTTAATATTTATCGTATGCAAAAAGAAATTTTAATCAAGCGTACGGTATACTTAGTTTTTTTACTCCACCCAGTTTACTTCATGGAATTAATTTTAATAATTTATTTACATATATGATAATTACCTTTGAGCAATTCAACACTGTGCGATTTTACGACGTATCTTGCACTCGTTTATCTTTTACAAGCTTATGTCAAATCGTAAAGGACATTATCAACAATTCTCGTATGGAAGAACGCTTAGTTTACTCAATGGTTTAACAAAGGTATATCCAAAAGATATCAAAAATTGTTCAAAACGCTGGTGGGTGTCAGTCACCAGATGTAATATAAATCCAGCTCTTATAAGACAACTAATTATGGCAGTTGTACGTTATATTTACACTGTAACCCACATTTGCCAGTTCAGCGTTCCCTAGCGATCGAACGTATAAGCTGACGCTGTGAACTAAATCCAAACACACATTAACTCCGAGTTACTTATAGTGATTCACGCATTCCTTTTAGGGCTTGATCTAAATACTGCTTCAGTATTTACTTTTTGTAACCGCAAGGATATAAAAAATACAAATCAAAACCTATAACAACCGTATATTTACATAAATAGTTAATAAATAATTTACATTACTCTTCATCAAGTTAGATATAAATCACAACAACATGATCTTCGTAATATATTGTTATCCTTATATCGAGTTTCGTGCGCGAAGACATTTTGAAATATTATTAATAATTCTGTCGAATACGTCACCCGTCAAACTGGGTAAAGGTACGCGTTTTACAGCCCGAGGTTGTGCCTAAAAAGGCAAGACGAGCGGGCTCAATAAGAACATAATATGTCGGAGTCAAGGTGTACGACCTCCGGACGGGGAGAACAGATCGAGCACACTCGGAACAGACACTAATAATTCTTATATGTGAACACCGATTGACAACAAACGAATCACACTACAGTTAGGTGTCAACGCACTGCACCCGCGTTGCGTGGAACGAGGCAGCGCGAGCGCAACCCGCGGCCGCCGCACACTAAAACTTCCACTGCACCCCAGAGGCGAACGGCCAACGGCAGTCTATACCGAAAATAGCACCCGGCAGTGCAACAGGGCACCCTAATAACGAATGCCGGGACGACAGTGATCCCAACACTTCTTTGTTCCAAGCACCGTTATAGTTGAGTCTCGAGAGGCGTCGCACAGCGAATGCGCAGTTAGCTAATCAATCTTGAAATTGCAACAAGTACAATCAACATTCACAAAGAATATAGTTTTTATATCAATTTATTTTGTAAATTGTAAAAACAAACAGTAAACTATTCTGATGCACAGTTTGACAATGTCTGAAGGTGAAAATAAGATTAAAAGATTTAAACATGCTCGAGAACAGTGCTGCCAAAATTTTAGTATAGGAAGCTGCTCCGATTCATGAATAATTGGAACTGTGCCAATTGGTAAACTAAAATTATAGCTAACTACAAACATGCTCAAGTGTAGGTTTTTCTACAATGGCATTAGTTTTGAAACATGTTTTAACACATAAATTACCAATAGCTGTTATTAAAAATATTAAAAGTATACTAACAAATAAAACTTATTTGAAATGAATAATATTAATAAAACAATTTGTTTATATAAATCACAGAATGAAACATGATATGTAGAAAATTGTAGTTGTTATAAACTGAGGACTTATTTTACATCTTTTCTGTATTTTCAACATCATGAAACAACACAGAATCATCTGTACTGCTCTTTTGTATGCAAGAATCTACAACACCATCAGTTTTATTGTACCATGAGTGCTCAATTATGTTAAGCTAACAGTGAAAAATAATGTATTCACAGAAGAAACTAATGACATATCATTAAGGGAAGTGAGTTGGCAACTGCAGCTAGCAGAATATATATGTTAGGATATTAGAAATATGTTCATCTATAAAAAGAGGAGCGATTATTACTGATCTTTAGTATGTCACGGTTAAATGTATTGTGAGTATTTATATACATGATCATATTTAAACCTGATCAACTCTCATGTTTTTTTAAAAGGCATGACTAGTTTTAAACCTTTTTCATGAGCTGCCGCCTATTAACATGAAGTTGCAATCGAGATGGCTAGCTCATGAAGAAGGATGTATTATAAGAAAGAAAGAAATTTGTTGGGCCTCCTTGAAGAATATATGTGAGTTGAACTTTAATACTTTCAAATCTTATTACCTGCATATCCTTGTTAAACCAAGGACAATAATTGTTAATTAGAATAGGCATGCTATTGAAAGTGAAATAATGGTTTCCTTTAGAACATTTTGGACTTAATTTGACAACAAATAATATTATTATGCAAGTTCTTGCTCCTTTTATTGAAAATACAATGGTCAGTAACAGAAGGCCACAACTGCACTCTGTGTAACTTCACATGAAAGCTTGTCTAAATCAATTTCCATGTTTGATGCATTTAAGTCCTGCATTTTGTAGTTTCAGGGCATGTTCTTCACAGATGTTAAATGTATTTTGTATCATTTAATAAGTCACTTAATATTTTTTACATTTATGGTTATCTGTTACTGCAAGTGTGTTATGGTGAGTTGCAGTCCTATTATGATAATATACATGTTTGTGGCAGTGTAAGTAGGTAACTGTGTGTACACAATTTTCATGTGTTTTTTTCCTTCGATCCAAAACAGTGAATAATCTAAGTATATTTGAAATTAGTGTTCAAGAGTTAAAAATTAATGAAAATTATGCTTGCCCTAGATCCAGTTATTTTTATTACTAATACATCAACTTTTTGCTATTTCTAACGTTTTTTTGCAATTTTCTTGAATTTGGAGCCTGTATGGCCTAAACTGACTTAAAATCCAGATTCAGCGGGTCAAAAAACATGCCTGTAGATAGGTCGCGCCAAGTGTACAGAAAACTTTTTTTTGTGTGCTGATGTAATTAAATATGTTCAGTATGTATTAATGAATATAGATCACTTTAATATATATGCAAAATACTGTTAGAGTATATTAAGACACATTGAAAACTACTATTGTGTAACATATGGAGCACTACCAATGTGATTAACTCCAATGCACACTCCAATGTACTCCCAATGTACTCCCAATGTGCTTTAAAGAAATGTGGATTGAAGCTCTGGCCAATCTGATTACCAAGAAATGATAAAAATAAATAAATTATTAAGACTCAATGATTCCTTAGCACAAGGAACACAAATAATATTGGTAAATTGGTGAATATACAATGTAACTATTAAATTTATATGCCACATTGTACAGCAATTTTGCAAGTTTATTAAACAATGCAATTAAACACAAAGACATTTATGAACTTCCTCGTTATGTTTTACAGCCTAAAATGGTAAGCATTTTGTATTTATAATAATAGGTACAGAGAACAAAAATGGGTTATTAATAGAATACTAGTGTTTCTTATTACTAGCTTTAATATAGACCTATTGTCTTTAGCACCAAATAGGGATTAGGAATAGACCGTAAGACAAAAATATAAATGTCTATATATAAATTAAACTACCTCTATAAATTTGAGAAAAAGTAAAAGAAATAACAAGAATAATGTAGTATCACGTGTGTAATCCCCAAAGGGGGAGGGAAAGGAGTGTGGTGTAATCTAACATTTCATCTGTTACATTTATATTCTACCATTGAATAAATGGTGAACCTATCAAATTACTTAAATATTCATATTTATATTAATATTTAAATTTTAGTATTTTCAGTTAAATAAAATCATTAAGTAATGTTAACACATTTAGGGTTTTTTAGCACCTTCGTAAAATAAAGCCAGTGCAATCTTTGTGATATTCAAAATTTAACATTCCATATCATGTTTCAAGAATATTTTAAAATATATGTTGAAACGGAGATGTTTTCTCAAGACAAGTTTATTGGCTAGATTGATTCAATTCATGACCGTCCTACCATGCGCAAAGGTCATGAGGTGGAATTGATTTTAAATAATAATACTCAACAAAAGATAAAAGATAACGGATTATTACGTTCTACTAATAGTCTAGATGCGTTGTCATATTAATATGCAAACAAAGGATCAGAGGCACTAAAAATATGATGTCTAAGTACCTTCAAACAGAATACTAAATCATTGATAAAATTAAAAAAAATATGCGTTTAAAAACTTACATGACTAATCGGGAAATTATCGAGGATATCATATTAATGGTCACATAAACCACATAAAATAATCACAAAAGTAAACATGACAAAACACAGCCGTTCTGCACTAAGACTAATTCGCCATATTGAAACGAACTGATGTTTTGATCACGTGATCACACAAATCAATATGACAGTAACGTTCGGAAACAGTGCATTCAGGGCAGGGCGTTGTTAATACATATGTACATACTAAAAAGTATGTGGTTTATAATATGTAGATACAGTATGTGTGGAATATGTGTATATTATGTGGAATATTCAATCACATTATTTATATCATGAGAAATGAATGAATGAAATTCTAAAATTTAAATAGTCAATCTATTAGACTAGGCAATATCCATGTTTGCATATTGGTAACATGCATTAATTTTTTTATTTGTCTTTTATTATGTTTCTACGAGCTGAATTGCAAAACAACCTAAACAATGTTAACGAAATTCTAGGAAGCGAAGTTTAAAGGGCTTAATTTATGTCACCCTTATCAATGGACGATAGAAAGGATTAATAAAATCATTGAAAAATTTACGATTATTTACGAATTCCCAGTAAGGATAAAATTGCAAGTGATTGCAAATAGGGCAAGTCACTCATTGTCAGTTGTAAGCCTTTTAAGAAGAATCATAATTTCCGATAGCTGTAGTTTGAAATTTGAATATTTGTTGCGGTGAATAAATTCTACGATTACCGTTTAGTATGATGTTTATTAAAATTTCTAGTTAAACAAATAAATCGTCAACAAGTCTATTTTATCATAATAAAATAAAGGCAATCACCAAAATATAACATTTTTCATCAGAAGTCAGCCTAATTTTTTTAAAATATGAAAACGGGTTATACGCTGTGCCTCGTCTAGGCGGACCTACCCGGTATTTTAAGCACTCTTTTGGAGATTTAATCTCTTTAGTCAGCGGCTAATAACTATAAATCATTATAGCAAGCTAAAGCGATAGATCATAAACGTTATTTTAATTATCTCGTTAATAAAATTTAAATCATAACATAAATTATTTATAAGAAACATCGCCATCTATGAACGTTTATTGTGAAATTATATCTGTTGGCTGGTCCTTTGCTAACGCCATCTCTTGTACAGTAGTTGTACCTTAGAGTGTTATGTAGTGAAACCACATGTATAAACTGGACGAGTAAAAAAGTTTCTTGGTTAAGGAAGCTAAGAGAGTTTAAGCGACCACCTTAACTTTGTTGGTATATAACGTTGTGGCTTTATTATGCGACAAATTTTAAAAGGTTCAAGTTAACTATATATTTGTAGGAGTGCGTAATGCTTTTTAATGTGTCAGCATGGATATTCGCTTCGTTTGGTGTACTTTTTTTTAAGCTTTCTACGTAGTTTCCCTTCGCTCAACGTAGAGTGTAACGTGTTATGCGTTTGAGCGTTATTTCTTGACGTTTGTGTAGTTTTGCTGTGAATAATGTGATTGTGTAGTTCGTTATGGCCTTTAGATACCGCGAAGATTTAGTTGGCAAACGATTTCTGTCTGTGAGTGGTGTAACAAAAATTAACGTGAATAAAGTTTCGGAATGGGGATGGAAGGCCGGTGTTATCAGGGCAGCATCCCTTAAAGATAACAAGAATAAGGAACTTCAGGTAAATCTTGATATTTTTAATGAATTATTTGGACAATATTATAATAAGTTTCAGTCATAAATTCCTTTATATACACAGTTTTAATACAACAGCGTCTTCGTTTGGCGCACGTAATATTTATCATGCCCGCCTTCTTATAAATACAAACTAAGTTATCAACCCATACCATTGGCTGCTTTTCTCGGTTTCATTGGTTATCAGCGCCAAACTTTGCGGCAAATTTTCAATGTCAAAAAATTGTTGCCAAGATTTTCTGTATTAAAAATTAGTTGAAATGATGATACTTGTTTAGAAATCACTACAACTTAAAGTTTAACGTCATTTAAGTAAGTACGAAGAGTATTACACTTCATTTCATTAAATGATGTAAAGTAGTACATTTATTAAGTGGTATTTTATGTTCATGCTCATAGATCATTTATGATTCTTCGTCACCTGTAAGTTGAGTACAGGTCATTGCGTCAGACCGGTCAGCCCAACAGGTTTAATCCTGTATTGGAACTGGGAGTCAATTTTGTTTCTGGAGTCTTTAAATTAAATTGAACCAACAAAACTTTTCCATCTATTGTATATTGTGTAGCATAACGTCCATTTCATGTATGTGTCAGCTCGGTATTTGAGTTTTGTAATTAGTTCCTTGAAACCGGTGATAAGATTCCTTCGGCTCAATGTCGCGTATTTTAGTATCACAAGGCCAACTGACACTATGACCTAGACCCAACATGTCGTACCTAACACTTACTATAATTTATTTTAATACCTATAGTGAAAAAGCGCACGTTAATTACGTATTTTAAAATGTAAAAATATTGGTGTTAAATTTCTGTAATATATAACTGTAACCATGTTATCATTTTCACTACTTCGTTACTTAACCTTGCTATGTATATATGTATAATATACTTATATAAAGATTGTGATTATTTAATAACGTCAAATATTAATGAATTGTTCCTATAACTCGTAATTAAGAGCCGTCGCCTACGTCCAAACATTATAATGGCTGAACCTACCTAGCAAGTTCAAAGTCGAAAGTCGGCAGTAATTCAACGGAAGTAAATAGACTTTCAAAGTTGAGTTTTCTCTTTAACAATAATATACTGCTCCATTTTGTATGAGCAATGTGAATGGACTGTAATCTACTGCGGAGAACTGTAACATATATGTATAGCAACTTGTGGTCACATTCTTGTGTATGACAACAGTAATCTCATACATAAGGTATTTGACACAATCTGCGCCTTAGACAATTGTAAACAGGTTTGTTTTCTTACCGAGTAAATGTTTATAATTGAACTTATCTACAATAAAATTAAAAAACATTTCCACATAGCTAATTAATACAAATCAGCTTAATGTACGAGCCTCTAGAAATATTGTAAAATATTTAAGAATTTAATTAGAGTATTAATTGATGTATGCATGTGTGTACGTTTGCGTGTGTGAAGTAGCTATTTGAGGATTAGGTATAAGACATACGAAATGAAATGCACATGGCTGAGAGTTCAGCGACCCCGCTCTCACCGCGTTCGATGCGCCGGCCGACCGTTCCAACGCACCGTTTGAACCGATGCTCGGCGGGCTCTCGCCCAAAGTCGATCTTTGATCAAAAAAAAAAAAAACTAAGAATGCACTCGTGTCAAAACAACTGTAGGGCAGGTATGCCTAACCTATTTTAAGATGTATATGGAATTAAAAATCATAATAATGCATACTATGTTCGATAGATTGAATTTGTATTGCAATTTAATGGATATCTCACGTTTTATAAATTACTGTTTTTGTATTGTATTAGGAATTGATCAATTACTCGACCAGCTAGAGAACGAGTTCTTCATACTTGTCTGTGCGGCTACATTTACATAGAAGTGTCTTTAGATACTCTCGTAATGTTAGATTTCACACTTTCGTTAATTGCTCAATCGGTAAACATTTTCAGGAAACTTGCTAATTGTCTAATGACGTTAATTGCGCATTATTAATTGGCGTAAAGTCACGTTGCATTACAAAAAAAAATCCGGCACAAATGAAGATGACTGAAATTTAATTTCAAATATTTAATAAATGTTTTCTGTAAAGAAACATAAAAATAGTTGTGCTTAAGCATTACTTGCTTTTGTTACCGCCGGCATATACACGTATCGTCATAGACACTAAACAAAAACATCAGAGACAAATTACCTTTACTTTTTATTAGTATCTGTTATGTAACTACTCTGTAACATAATAGCTATTTGATTAGACAGAAATGCAAATCACATTAACAATCAATAATTCAAAAGTATTCGCATGTTAAATTCATTTTTCCGTTTAATTCAATTTATCGCAATAAAAGTTCAAATTCCTTTCATTCCTTCAACCGGCTGTGCGGTTGCACAAACAGAACAACTCTCTGTCACGCAGTTTACATCACGGTATCGCGTTGCACGAACGATAGCACAGTCGTACCTACTGTCAGTGTTGCCAGCGTGCGGAATTATCATTTCGTACGTCAGCAGCGGAGGTGACAACAAAACGTTGGGAGCGGAGACGCGTACAAAGAAAACGAGCCGCGCCGCGTCCACCGCCCGCCTGCATCGCTCTCCATTTATAAATAGACGACATATCTTCGCTCTCCCGCCGAGAGTGAGGAACAGAGCAACATAACCACGCATCACTACAACTGTACATTGCATTTCGTTCAGCGCCTCGCCTACTTGTTCTTCAACGAAGCCAGTGTTCGCAACTGTTATGCAGTCTGTTTC